>CM060492.1:0-236393 GCA_030544225.1 Skeletonema marinoi
ACTAACCCTAACCCTGTAACCCTAACCCTAACCCTAACCCTACCCTTAACCCTAACCCTAACCCTAACCCTAACCCTAACCCTAACCCTAACCCTAACCCTAACCCTAACCCTAACCCTAACCCTAACCCTAACCCTAACCCTAACCCTAACCCTAACCCTAACCCTAACCCTAACCCTAACCCTAACCCTAACCCTAACCTAACCCTAACCCTAACCCTAACCCTAACCCTAACCCTAACCCTAACCCTAACCCTAACCCTAACCCTAACCCTAACCCTAACCCTAACCCTAACCCTAACCCTAACCCTAACCCTAACCCTAACCCTAACCCTAACCAAGGGCTGAAGACACACTCTGACGCTGTTGCTGCCTGCACTTTGCTTGCATTTTAGCCAACTTGGCTTTCAAACGATTGATACGCTCTCGAAATTTCCATCGCATCTTCCTTAGTTTTGTATCAGCTGCTCGGTTCAAATAGATACGGCCAGATAAACGCCGCTGATCCTCCTCTGAGTATTTGCGCTCAAGTAGATTTCGGCGTTGACGACGCTTCATAGCTCTCCACTTCTTTCCTGACAAACGTTGATTTGGTAAGGGTTTCAAACGATGTGATTTTGTGTGTGTATACTCCCCCCATTCGCGAGACTTGTCACGGAATACAACGCGCAAGGTGAAGAGAATTCGACCAAAGAACAGCACACCAACTCCAACACTCCACCACACGAGACCAGCTGCCCAACCACTTGATGTAAGCAGAATAGTAAGCAAGATAGGTGCCACGCTGGGACTCACGAGTAACAATGGCATGATGCCAGCGAAGATTGTGACGATGATATGGAGGATGATGTTGACGAAGGAAGTAAGCGGCAGCAGCACCAATGTTGTAAACATCTTGAAGAAGAAACCACACAGCGCTGCCATGTGATTGCCACCAAAGAAGTAGTTCATTCCATCAGCAATACCACCCGGATTAAATTGTAAAAAGGAACTGCAGTCACCGGGATCGACGGCAGTCCTATCTAAAATTTTGCTTGAACTTGGCAGTGAGAGCGGTGATGTTTTCAGTTGCCTCGTTATAAAGAACAGATCCAGGGTCATGAAGACTACGCTTCTCTTCTAGTGCAGCACGTTCCTTCTCGTACTTGGTGAAAGCCTCCTCCGAAATCTCAGCCTTCTTTGAAGACTTGCCTTCAGAAGACTTGCCGCCTGAAACACCATTCGCCTCCTTGTGGAGCTTCATCGCCTTCGATCCGGGATGCTGTGGAGCAGCCCTTGTCATGTTGAAAGCCCCTCCGAAGGTCTCAGCACGGGCGTGAAGTTTAGTACTATGGTTCCCCCACTTGTCGCACTTGGCACATTTGAATTGCACCTTTTTGGTCCCCTTTTGGTACCTCCAACCTGAGTTTTGTTGCTTGTCATCTCCGCCAGTGTCACCGCTTGAATCCCTCTCTGGGATACCAGCACCAGATTTGCTACCACGCATTTTCTCCTTCTTCAAGCGGTTGAATGCTTCTTTATTCTTCGCGATGACAGCCTCATTATGTTTCTCGGGGCACGAACTGAGGCGATGAGGTTTCCCACAATTGAAACATGTGCAGCCAGCCTTGATAAATGCTTCGTCGGCACTAGTCCCACCACCAGCTGCAGAGTTGAAAGAGATCTTTTTCCCATCGGTAGTTTTGTACAAATCCTTGTAGATGAGGTAGTCATAGAAGTTGTGTGCAATTTCGAGGATGTCCAAAATCCTATCAGCGATGGCATGCTGTGACTCGGTGTCAGTGTTTTCGCTGCTGGCAAAGGCAAGGCGGACTCCAGAGTTGACTTTATCGCTCATGTAGGTGGTTAAAGCGGTTGTGAAATGATTAGCGAAGAGATCGCACGACGATTGGCTCAAGCCCTTGTAGACGGCTTCGATAGGATCTCCAAGTTTACGATCGAATTTACCCATCGAGGCAATAGGGTTGATCACCACTGTTCTCAAATACTCCACAAGGGAACCAATGTTTTCACCATTCGGCAAGAAGGACGGACCGCGGTCTCTAAACTTCTCGAATTCGTTATGCAGTGCATCCACCGTAGCCGCAGTTCCCTTGAACACACGATTAAGAACGGTATAAAGGAAGGTAATGCCGCCTCTTTCATGATGCTCGAACATACGCTCGAAGATTTTTGTGACGCTCTTCTGGAAGTCAGCAGTAAGAGAGTTCCACACTGCCTGATAAAGAAGCCTGTTCGACTCCTTATCCTCCGGAAATACCGCTGCATGGGAGTTATACACGCGCTGAGTGAGTGCAACATCAGGCGGTGTAAGTGTGGCCCAGTGGGTGAGCAGATTTGACAGCTTGCCCTCCTCGCTGATATCAAAGAGATCGTCAAGATTGCTGTTGAATAGTGCATCGGACGACAACGTAGCATTGGTGATGCCAGGCCTCGGTGTGAAGATTTGAATTGGCTGTACCAGATCGTAGGCTGCGATATGCTCCTCCAACTTACGTAGCCTCGCATTGTTTTCCTTGAACGCCTTCAAAGTGTCAGCTGCATGGGTTGTCTTCGACGACTTGCTTCTAGATTCAGACTGTGCTTCGTGATCCCATCCACCAAACTTTTCGGACTCTTTTAAAGAACAGTCGCCCGAACGAGTGATCTTGTCAGACTGCTCCATATACTTTTCCTCCCCAGGCTTAGCACGCAGGTCCTTCCTGATTTTTACTCGCATACCTCCGTCAAAGTCGCTGACACCACACTCCACTCCAGAACTAGTATCTCTCACGGTTTGGGCAGCTTCGGGTGACATGAAGGAGACTCCAACAGAACCTCCGCTCACCAAAGTAATACTGCGACTATCCAAGTTCAATCCACCACTTCGTACTGTGGATGGAGAATCGGCAGCGAAGAAACCACGTGCGTGGCCACCATTAATCACGGAAGACATAGAGGATGCGGGTGGAGTTGCAACACTTTTGCTAGCGGCAGCAGCACTACCTCCCCCATTGGAACTGCACCCAGAGCATCCACCATGACTACAGGAGCCGTTGTTGTTGGCCCATGGAAAGGTGGGTGGAGCAGGGGAGCGGGGGTCGGCAGGCACAGATTGTGCAGGTGGGTCGGCAGGTGGGTCGGCAGGAGCAGGGGTCGAAGATTGCTCAACTTTCTCCAACGTAGGTTCAAACTCGGCAAGGGCAGCCTTCTGAGTGCGGATGAAGTCCTTCTGTGCGTCCGCCGACAAATTCAAGAACTCCTCGGGTAGATCGACGGCCTCTTCAGCACCATGCATCTCTTCCACCACAGTTGGCGTCGGGGTACTAGGAGGATCGGGTTCCTGAGCACGCTTCCACTGACCATACTCCTCCTTCGTCTTGCCGTTGAGAAGGATCTCATTCATGGTCGGTTTGCTAACATTAATCGCAGTCAATGCCGCGGCTTCCTCCTTTGCCGCCTTAGCAGCCTCCTCCGCCGCCTTGGTTTTTGCCTGCTCCGCCTGGACTTGCAACTGAAGTTTACGGATGATGGCAACTGATGCTGAAGTGTACGCTGAGTTGTTCTCATTAGAATGAACAGTTTCGACTTCGATGACGGCAGGTACACCTTGATGTTGAAGGTTGACAGCTGGCTGTGACGTCACAGGGGTCATGAAACCACCACGGACAGACGCCTTCGTTTTTGGAGCAACCTCCAACTCATCAGCCTCCAACTCATCATCACCACCATGGTGAAGTTGTGCACCATGTTGCTTATCCCATTGGCTCCGACGACTGGCCATAGAGACTGAGCGCTCGTCCAAGCCAGAGCCACTGCGGGACTCGTGTGCAGAAGAGCCCGCGTTGACGGTTGGGGGATCTCCTGCTGTGTGCTGCCTAGGCGACTTATCTTTCGCCGCAGCTGCCACCGACTGCTCTCCGAAGATGAAACGTTTGGCCGATGGAGTAAAAATCCTACTGAGAAAACTGCCAAAGCCGGGTGAATTAGACTGGACAGAATCGGTGTTGGATGGTTGTTTATCACGCCTGCTCTCTGCAGTAGAGCGGGCATCGGTGTTCGTTGGCTGCATCATCATGAGATCGGCTTCCGAAGTTGTTGAAGATCTGCGCAGATACGTCAAACGTTGGCTGACG
This sequence comes from Skeletonema marinoi, assembly GCA_030544225.1. Classification (NCBI taxonomy): domain Eukaryota; phylum Bacillariophyta; class Thalassiosirophyceae; order Thalassiosirales; family Thalassiosiraceae; genus Skeletonema; species Skeletonema marinoi. The sequence continues at coordinate 4,115 of CM060492.1, forward strand.
GCTGCGATTTATCTGTTGTTGAAACGAAGACACGTCAAGAACGATGGCTGACGGCTGCGTTGATCGCGATTTTGCTAGTGAGCTCGATGTCGACTTCGATGAATGCCACTAGCGTTGGATTGGGCGTAGTTTGCTCGGTGCGCTGATATTGAGGATCGATACAGCGTAGATAATTGGGGTCACTAACCTGTGAAGGCAGTGAACCGTAGATGGATGTAGAAAGGTAGAGATGTAACGAAGATCAGTGTGTTCCGGGCCCTAGAACACACTCCTTGCTACAAACGACGGTAATTGCTATAGACGAATATTCAAAGTGAAATTGTAGTTAGATTAAAAAGCTGTCTCTTGATACAAAGCCGAGAACAGAGGCTCGTTGAGTGCATGCGTTGAATCGCCAACTCCTGCACTGTGAGGCGGAATGATCCGCCACGTCATTAATTTCCTATACATGAGAAATGCCTAAGGTAGCCCATGGAGGTTACCTCGACACCCATACTCCCCATTTCTAGGGAGTATGGGGCAAAAAAAACCTTTTGCTTTAGGAGATGGCTAGCGGCATGTTTGTTGAGAGTTTTGAGATTTGCCTTTGAAGCGCTCCTGAGGCACATATTTGCTTGAAGAGCTAATACTGCTTAAAACCACTAGCAGTAGCTGACAGGGAGTATGGGGCCAGGTTGGGAGTATGGAGCAAAAAAACCTTTTGCTTTAGAGGCTCCCCTGCCGCATGTTCCACCCCTGTGGTGCCTGTCACATGTTCCACTCCTGTGGTGCCCTCAAGGGATTAGTAGTGAAAAATATTTTTTTTATTTTTTGCAATAATTATACTATTTTAAGCATGTGTTGAAAAATTACGTGTTTCTCAAAAATGAGAAATATTTTGACAAAAATTTATACCATTGAATTCGTCTTGTTCCATTCTTTAATATCCTAAAATTTGGTGATCTGAAAATGATTTTAGTTTTTGTAGATAGAGCTACTAACGGTCTATTTTGAGCACTGGATCATCTTTCTGTAGGGATTAGTAGTGAAAAATATTTTTTTATTTTTTTGCAATAATTATACCATTTCAAGCATGTGTTGAAAAAATACGTGTTTCTCAAAAACGAGAAATATTTTGAAGATAAAAAATTTACCGATGAATTCGTCTTGTTCCCTTCTATAATATCCTAAAATTTGGTGATCTAAAAATGATTTTGGTTTTTGTAGATAGAGCTACTAACGGTCTATTTTGAGCAGGCAGAGTGACTATTTTGAGCACAAGGTACCCGTAGATAGCTCATAAACGGTCTATTTTGAGCACTGGATCATCTTTCTGTAGGGATGTCATTCGTAGAGGTTCGGCTCGTCGGTGTGTGGTAGGTCCCACTTTATGCTGCCACTGCAGTGGAGACAGATACGCTGTACTCAGAATTGACGACAACGTTGGTGATGTCGTGCAAGACGCCTCCTTCGACACTAAAGAAGTTGAATTTTTGTTTCATGCTGCGGGACATGCCGGCCGAGAAAGTGAACAAGCTTTCTTTGATGTATTCCATAAATGTTGCGCTGCGCCATCTACCCATTTTTTGGATTTGCCTGTCGGAATCAAACTGGTGCCGTGCAGCCTGGCTGTGTAGCCTGTTCTGGAGCTGAGGGGACAGAAAGAGAGCTGCAATGCGGGCCCTCGGGGCCTTGTCTGGTACATCTACTTCTTTAGTGTTTTTTTAGGGTTACCCTACTATAAAGTTGCTCTGCAATGCTAGATGTTGTGTGTTGTTCTTCTGTCACTTCGTCTCTTTTCTGGCTTGTGTGCGCGCCCACCCATTCTATTTTGCAAATAAGACAGCCATCTTCAAAAATCTGCGTTGAAAATAAGACAGCCATCTTCAAAAATCTATTTTGCAAATAAGACAGCCATCTTCAAAACAAAAAGAACAAAATTTGATCAAATTGAACAAATGACCGGATCCGGTCATTTGTCCGGTCATTTTGTTTTTTGCTTCTCTTTGCTTCTCTTTTCTCTTGCACAGCTTCTCTGCAGGATGAACGCGCACACAGCACTGTGAGAACCATATGAATTAGTTTTGCACTTTCTTGCAATGACAATTTAGCTCAAACTCGGGCGCATCTAGAGCATACCTGGTACTTTTTTACATAGGAAATCCATACAAAATCAATTCCTACTGTGTAGCCGGTATGGTCTAAAGGGCCTCTACGTGTCACACAGGAAATGTTTCTTCCTAAATCCTTCGTATACTATTCCTGCGTAGGCTCCTGTAGAAATATCTGGTCACGACTAGTCACTATTGCTCACCATAGAATTGAGGGCACCTCCGGCACCCCGGAATTACGTTTCACGCAATCTATCCGGGGCCCCGAGGGCCGATAACCAGCCAGGGAGAGTGCATTTGCACCCCCACAACGTAAGGAATGTGTGTCAATGCGATCGATTGGGATTCCTTTGCATGACGGGTAGTCGAGTGCAGCCGCAGCTAGTTTGAGGCCCTCAGAGATGTGTCGACTGGTTACATCCATGCGCCCACCATTGGTGAAAACAGCAGACAAGAAGGTGGTCTTGTCCGATGTGTGGTTGCGAATGTGGGTATACCGACGCCCCAACGCTCGCACAGGACACAGATAGCAGTCACCATTTGCTTCTTGATGGATACACACTCCCTTCCAACCATTCTTTTGATTGTCCAATTTTAGCGTAGCCGAAGTTGCGGACATGATAAGTTCGTCCAACGCATCACGAGGTAGCTGCCGGAGGCGGCCGCGGTCGTCCACTTTGAAGAATGTGATGTCACATATTTTGAACTGCTTCGTCTGTTTGGAGTTGGACCGTTGAGTTGAAATTGTATATTCGCCAACATGCAGAAGGTAATAGAATGCAATCAGTGACAGATCCCCCACCGCTGTTTGTAGAGGCGAAGCATGTGCTTGACGCCCTACATCCGCCAGATATTCTGGTACGTCGACCTCGACCGGGAGTTTCTTTGTTGTAGGAGGATCATCCTTTCGCAAATTCTGATAGATCAAAATAAAATTCTGATGCCTGACATTTCTCATTCTGATACCCGAATCATTTATTCTGATACTCGAATTTCTCATTCTGGAAAGTAGGTATCCTCTCAGAATTTTAACTCATCACACAATCACAATTCTGATGCACCATATAATAATTTTACAATGGAATAATCCTACTTCAGAGGGGATCGTGTTGAGCAACGATCTCGTGCTCGCCGCTGTGATGATCTATCCATCCTGGGATCAGATTCGCATCGGGAAGATGCGATACCAAGCGGCATTCATGCATTTAGAGCGAGGAATATCTCACAGCCAACCAATCCGAATGCAAAGCAGATAGTAGGGCATCGAGCTCATAATTATTATCAACCTGTAGATTATGAATATCATGAGTAGATATCACCTCTTTAATACTCATCAATAATAATTCGCTTCATACCCCACGTCGAAATGAAGCCCCGATGATATTTCATTAGCTTGTGGAATGCACTTATGGAGACAAAGATTAGAGAGGAATGGTCGATGACTGGCGGTGCATTTATCTTGACATGAAGATGCATGTTCCACCCCTGTGGTGCCCTGAAGTCGCATTTTCCACCCCTGTGGTGTCCTTGTCGCATGTTCCACCCATGTGGTGCCCTCAAGGGATTAGTAGTGAAAAATATTTTTTTATTTTTTTGCAATAATTATACCATTTCAAGCATGTGTTGAAAAAATACGTGTTTCTCAAAAACGAGAAATATTTTGAAGATAAAAAATTTACCGATGAATTCGTCTTGTTCCCTTCTATAATATCCTAAAATTTGGTGATCTAAAAATGATTTTGGTTTTTGTAGATAGAGCTACTAACGGTCTATTTTGAGCACTGGATCATCTTTCTGTAGGGATGTCATTCGTAGAGGTTCGGCTCGTCGGTGTGTGGTAGGTCCCACTTTATGCTGCCACTGCAGTGGAGACAGATACGCTGTACTCAGAATTGACGACAACGTTGGTGATGTCGTGCAAGACGCCTCCTTCGACACTAAAGAAGTTGAATTTTTGTTTCATGCTGCGGGACATGCCGGCCGAGAAAGTGAACAAGCTTTCTTTGATGTATTCCATAAATGTTGCGCTGCGCCATCTACCCATTTTTTGGATTTGCCTGTCGGAATAACCAGCCAGGGAGAGTGCATTTGCACCCCCACAACGTAAGGAATGTGTGTCAATGCGATCGATTGGGATTCCTTTGCATGACGGGTAGTCGAGTGCAGCCGCAGCTAGTTTGAGGCCCTCAGAGATGTGTCGACTGGTTACATCCATGCGCCCACCATTGGTGAAAACAGCAGACAAGAAGGTGGTCTTGTCCGATGTGTGGTTGCGAATGTGGGTATACCGACGCCCCAACGCTCGCACAGGACACAGATAGCAGTCACCATTTGCTTCTTGATGGATACACACTCCCTTCCAACCATTCTTTTGATTGTCCAATTTTAGCGTAGCCGAAGTTGCGGACATGATAAGTTCGTCCAACGCATCACGAGGTAGCTGCCGGAGGCGGCCGCGGTCGTCCACTTTGAAGAATGTGATGTCACATATTTTGAACTGCTTCGTCTGTTTGGAGTTGGACCGTTGAGTTGAAATTGTATATTCGCCAACATGCAGAAGGTAATAGAATGCAATCAGTGACAGATCCCCCACCGCTGTTTGTAGAGGCGAAGCATGTGCTTGACGCCCTACATCCGCCAGATATTCTGGTACGTCGACCTCGACCGGGAGTTTCTTTGTTGTAGGAGGATCATCCTTTCGCAAATTCTGATAGATCAAAATAAAATTCTGATGCCTGACATTTCTCATTCTGATACCCGAATCATTTATTCTGATACTCGAATTTCTCATTCTGGAAAGTAGGTATCCTCTCAGAATTTTAACTCATCACACAATCACAATTCTGATGCACCATATAATAATTTTACAATGGAATAATCCTACTTCAGAGGGGATCGTGTTGAGCAACGATCTCGTGCTCGCCGCTGTGATGATCTATCCATCCTGGGATCAGATTCGCATCGGGAAGATGCGATACCAAGCGGCATTCATGCATTTAGAGCGAGGAATATCTCACAGCCAACCAATCCGAATGCAAAGCAGATAGTAGGGCATCGAGCTCATAATTATTATCAACCTGTAGATTATGAATATCATGAGTAGATATCACCTCTTTAATACTCATCAATAATAATTCGCTTCATACCCCACGTCGAAATGAAGCCCCGATGATATTTCATTAGCTTGTGGAATGCACTTATGGAGACAAAGATTAGAGAGGAATGGTCGATGACTGGCGGTGCATTTATCTTGACATGAAGATGCATGTTCCACCCCTGTGGTGCCCTGAAGTCGCATTTTCCACCCCTGTGGTGTCCTTGTCGCATGTTCCACCCATGTGGTGCCCTCAAGGGATTAGTAGTGAAAAATATTTTTTTATTTTTTTGCAATAATTATACCATTTCAAGCATGTGTTGAAAAAATACGTGTTTCTCAAAAACGAGAAATATTTTGAAGATAAAAAATTTACCGATGAATTCGTCTTGTTCCCTTCTATAATATCCTAAAATTTGGTGATCTAAAAATGATTTTGGTTTTTGTAGATAGAGCTACTAACGGTCTATTTTGAGCACTGGATCATCTTTCTGTAGGGATGTCATTCGTAGAGGTTCGGCTCGTCGGTGTGTGGTAGGTCCCACTTTATGCTGCCACTGCAGTGGAGACAGATACGCTGTACTCAGAATTGACGACAACGTTGGTGATGTCGTGCAAGACGCCTCCTTCGACACTAAAGAAGTTGAATTTTTGTTTCATGCTGCGGGACATGCCGGCCGAGAAAGTGAACAAGCTTTCTTTGATGTATTCCATAAATGTTGCGCTGCGCCATCTACCCATTTTTTGGATTTGCCTGTCGGAATAACCAGCCAGGGAGAGTGCATTTGCACCCCCACAACGTAAGGAATGTGTGTCAATGCGATCGATTGGGATTCCTTTGCATGACGGGTAGTCGAGTGCAGCCGCAGCTAGTTTGAGGCCCTCAGAGATGTGTCGACTGGTTACATCCATGCGCCCACCATTGGTGAAAACAGCAGACAAGAAGGTGGTCTTGTCCGATGTGTGGTTGCGAATGTGGGTATACCGACGCCCCAACGCTCGCACAGGACACAGATAGCAGTCACCATTTGCTTCTTGATGGATACACACTCCCTTCCAACCATTCTTTTGATTGTCCAATTTTAGCGTAGCCGAAGTTGCGGACATGATAAGTTCGTCCAACGCATCACGAGGTAGCTGCCGGAGGCGGCCGCGGTCGTCCACTTTGAAGAATGTGATGTCACATATTTTGAACTGCTTCGTCTGTTTGGAGTTGGACCGTTGAGTTGAAATTGTATATTCGCCAACATGCAGAAGGTAATAGAATGCAATCAGTGACAGATCCCCCACCGCTGTTTGTAGAGGCGAAGCATGTGCTTGACGCCCTACATCCGCCAGATATTCTGGTACGTCGACCTCGACCGGGAGTTTCTTTGTTGTAGGAGGATCATCCTTTCGCAAATTCTGATAGATCAAAATAAAATTCTGATGCCTGACATTTCTCATTCTGATACCCGAATCATTTATTCTGATACTCGAATTTCTCATTCTGGAAAGTAGGTATCCTCTCAGAATTTTAACTCATCACACAATCACAATTCTGATGCACCATATAATAATTTTACAATGGAATAATCCTACTTCAGAGGGGATCGTGTTGAGCAACGATCTCGTGCTCGCCGCTGTGATGATCTATCCATCCTGGGATCAGATTCGCATCGGGAAGATGCGATACCAAGCGGCATTCATGCATTTAGAGCGAGGAATATCTCACAGCCAACCAATCCGAATGCAAAGCAGATAGTAGGGCATCGAGCTCATAATTATTATCAACCTGTAGATTATGAATATCATGAGTAGATATCACCTCTTTAATACTCATCAATAATAATTCGCTTCATACCCCACGTCGAAATGAAGCCCCGATGATATTTCATTAGCTTGTGGAATGCACTTATGGAGACAAAGATTAGAGAGGAATGGTCGATGACTGGCGGTGCATTTATCTTGACATGAAGATGCATGTTCCACCCCTGTGGTGCCCTGAAGTCGCATTTTCCACCCCTGTGGTGTCCTTGTCGCATGTTCCACCCATGTGGTGCCCTCAAGGGATTAGTAGTGAAAAATATTTTTTTATTTTTTTGCAATAATTATACCATTTCAAGCATGTGTTGAAAAAATACGTGTTTCTCAAAAACGAGAAATATTTTGAAGATAAAAAATTTACCGATGAATTCGTCTTGTTCCCTTCTATAATATCCTAAAATTTGGTGATCTAAAAATGATTTTGGTTTTTGTAGATAGAGCTACTAACGGTCTATTTTGAGCACTGGATCATCTTTCTGTAGGGATGTCATTCGTAGAGGTTCGGCTCGTCGGTGTGTGGTAGGTCCCACTTTATGCTGCCACTGCAGTGGAGACAGATACGCTGTACTCAGAATTGACGACAACGTTGGTGATGTCGTGCAAGACGCCTCCTTCGACACTAAAGAAGTTGAATTTTTGTTTCATGCTGCGGGACATGCCGGCCGAGAAAGTGAACAAGCTTTCTTTGATGTATTCCATAAATGTTGCGCTGCGCCATCTACCCATTTTTTGGATTTGCCTGTCGGAATAACCAGCCAGGGAGAGTGCATTTGCACCCCCACAACGTAAGGAATGTGTGTCAATGCGATCGATTGGGATTCCTTTGCATGACGGGTAGTCGAGTGCAGCCGCAGCTAGTTTGAGGCCCTCAGAGATGTGTCGACTGGTTACATCCATGCGCCCACCATTGGTGAAAACAGCAGACAAGAAGGTGGTCTTGTCCGATGTGTGGTTGCGAATGTGGGTATACCGACGCCCCAACGCTCGCACAGGACACAGATAGCAGTCACCATTTGCTTCTTGATGGATACACACTCCCTTCCAACCATTCTTTTGATTGTCCAATTTTAGCGTAGCCGAAGTTGCGGACATGATAAGTTCGTCCAACGCATCACGAGGTAGCTGCCGGAGGCGGCCGCGGTCGTCCACTTTGAAGAATGTGATGTCACATATTTTGAACTGCTTCGTCTGTTTGGAGTTGGACCGTTGAGTTGAAATTGTATATTCGCCAACATGCAGAAGGTAATAGAATGCAATCAGTGACAGATCCCCCACCGCTGTTTGTAGAGGCGAAGCATGTGCTTGACGCCCTACATCCGCCAGATATTCTGGTACGTCGACCTCGACCGGGAGTTTCTTTGTTGTAGGAGGATCATCCTTTCGCAAATTCTGATAGATCAAAATAAAATTCTGATGCCTGACATTTCTCATTCTGATACCCGAATCATTTATTCTGATACTCGAATTTCTCATTCTGGAAAGTAGGTATCCTCTCAGAATTTTAACTCATCACACAATCACAATTCTGATGCACCATATAATAATTTTACAATGGAATAATCCTACTTCAGAGGGGATCGTGTTGAGCAACGATCTCGTGCTCGCCGCTGTGATGATCTATCCATCCTGGGATCAGATTCGCATCGGGAAGATGCGATACCAAGCGGCATTCATGCATTTAGAGCGAGGAATATCTCACAGCCAACCAATCCGAATGCAAAGCAGATAGTAGGGCATCGAGCTCATAATTATTATCAACCTGTAGATTATGAATATCATGAGTAGATATCACCTCTTTAATACTCATCAATAATAATTCGCTTCATACCCCACGTCGAAATGAAGCCCCGATGATATTTCATTAGCTTGTGGAATGCACTTATGGAGACAAAGATTAGAGAGGAATGGTCGATGACTGGCGGTGCATTTATCTTGACATGAAGATGCATGTTCCACCCCTGTGGTGCCCTGAAGTCGCATTTTCCACCCCTGTGGTGTCCTTGTCGCATGTTCCACCCATGTGGTGCCCTCAAGGGATTAGTAGTGAAAAATATTTTTTTATTTTTTTGCAATAATTATACCATTTCAAGCATGTGTTGAAAAAATACGTGTTTCTCAAAAACGAGAAATATTTTGAAGATAAAAAATTTACCGATGAATTCGTCTTGTTCCCTTCTATAATATCCTAAAATTTGGTGATCTAAAAATGATTTTGGTTTTTGTAGATAGAGCTACTAACGGTCTATTTTGAGCACTGGATCATCTTTCTGTAGGGATGTCATTCGTAGAGGTTCGGCTCGTCGGTGTGTGGTAGGTCCCACTTTATGCTGCCACTGCAGTGGAGACAGATACGCTGTACTCAGAATTGACGACAACGTTGGTGATGTCGTGCAAGACGCCTCCTTCGACACTAAAGAAGTTGAATTTTTGTTTCATGCTGCGGGACATGCCGGCCGAGAAAGTGAACAAGCTTTCTTTGATGTATTCCATAAATGTTGCGCTGCGCCATCTACCCATTTTTTGGATTTGCCTGTCGGAATAACCAGCCAGGGAGAGTGCATTTGCACCCCCACAACGTAAGGAATGTGTGTCAATGCGATCGATTGGGATTCCTTTGCATGACGGGTAGTCGAGTGCAGCCGCAGCTAGTTTGAGGCCCTCAGAGATGTGTCGACTGGTTACATCCATGCGCCCACCATTGGTGAAAACAGCAGACAAGAAGGTGGTCTTGTCCGATGTGTGGTTGCGAATGTGGGTATACCGACGCCCCAACGCTCGCACAGGACACAGATAGCAGTCACCATTTGCTTCTTGATGGATACACACTCCCTTCCAACCATTCTTTTGATTGTCCAATTTTAGCGTAGCCGAAGTTGCGGACATGATAAGTTCGTCCAACGCATCACGAGGTAGCTGCCGGAGGCGGCCGCGGTCGTCCACTTTGAAGAATGTGATGTCACATATTTTGAACTGCTTCGTCTGTTTGGAGTTGGACCGTTGAGTTGAAATTGTATATTCGCCAACATGCAGAAGGTAATAGAATGCAATCAGTGACAGATCCCCCACCGCTGTTTGTAGAGGCGAAGCATGTGCTTGACGCCCTACATCCGCCAGATATTCTGGTACGTCGACCTCGACCGGGAGTTTCTTTGTTGTAGGAGGATCATCCTTTCGCAAATTCTGATAGATCAAAATAAAATTCTGATGCCTGACATTTCTCATTCTGATACCCGAATCATTTATTCTGATACTCGAATTTCTCATTCTGGAAAGTAGGTATCCTCTCAGAATTTTAACTCATCACACAATCACAATTCTGATGCACCATATAATAATTTTACAATGGAATAATCCTACTTCAGAGGGGATCGTGTTGAGCAACGATCTCGTGCTCGCCGCTGTGATGATCTATCCATCCTGGGATCAGATTCGCATCGGGAAGATGCGATACCAAGCGGCATTCATGCATTTAGAGCGAGGAATATCTCACAGCCAACCAATCCGAATGCAAAGCAGATAGTAGGGCATCGAGCTCATAATTATTATCAACCTGTAGATTATGAATATCATGAGTAGATATCACCTCTTTAATACTCATCAATAATAATTCGCTTCATACCCCACGTCGAAATGAAGCCCCGATGATATTTCATTAGCTTGTGGAATGCACTTATGGAGACAAAGATTAGAGAGGAATGGTCGATGACTGGCGGTGCATTTATCTTGACATGAAGATGCATGTTCCACCCCTGTGGTGCCCTGAAGTCGCATTTTCCACCCCTGTGGTGTCCTTGTCGCATGTTCCACCCATGTGGTGCCCTCAAGGGATTAGTAGTGAAAAATATTTTTTTATTTTTTTGCAATAATTATACCATTTCAAGCATGTGTTGAAAAAATACGTGTTTCTCAAAAACGAGAAATATTTTGAAGATAAAAAATTTACCGATGAATTCGTCTTGTTCCCTTCTATAATATCCTAAAATTTGGTGATCTAAAAATGATTTTGGTTTTTGTAGATAGAGCTACTAACGGTCTATTTTGAGCACTGGATCATCTTTCTGTAGGGATGTCATTCGTAGAGGTTCGGCTCGTCGGTGTGTGGTAGGTCCCACTTTATGCTGCCACTGCAGTGGAGACAGATACGCTGTACTCAGAATTGACGACAACGTTGGTGATGTCGTGCAAGACGCCTCCTTCGACACTAAAGAAGTTGAATTTTTGTTTCATGCTGCGGGACATGCCGGCCGAGAAAGTGAACAAGCTTTCTTTGATGTATTCCATAAATGTTGCGCTGCGCCATCTACCCATTTTTTGGATTTGCCTGTCGGAATAACCAGCCAGGGAGAGTGCATTTGCACCCCCACAACGTAAGGAATGTGTGTCAATGCGATCGATTGGGATTCCTTTGCATGACGGGTAGTCGAGTGCAGCCGCAGCTAGTTTGAGGCCCTCAGAGATGTGTCGACTGGTTACATCCATGCGCCCACCATTGGTGAAAACAGCAGACAAGAAGGTGGTCTTGTCCGATGTGTGGTTGCGAATGTGGGTATACCGACGCCCCAACGCTCGCACAGGACACAGATAGCAGTCACCATTTGCTTCTTGATGGATACACACTCCCTTCCAACCATTCTTTTGATTGTCCAATTTTAGCGTAGCCGAAGTTGCGGACATGATAAGTTCGTCCAACGCATCACGAGGTAGCTGCCGGAGGCGGCCGCGGTCGTCCACTTTGAAGAATGTGATGTCACATATTTTGAACTGCTTCGTCTGTTTGGAGTTGGACCGTTGAGTTGAAATTGTATATTCGCCAACATGCAGAAGGTAATAGAATGCAATCAGTGACAGATCCCCCACCGCTGTTTGTAGAGGCGAAGCATGTGCTTGACGCCCTACATCCGCCAGATATTCTGGTACGTCGACCTCGACCGGGAGTTTCTTTGTTGTAGGAGGATCATCCTTTCGCAAATTCTGATAGATCAAAATAAAATTCTGATGCCTGACATTTCTCATTCTGATACCCGAATCATTTATTCTGATACTCGAATTTCTCATTCTGGAAAGTAGGTATCCTCTCAGAATTTTAACTCATCACACAATCACAATTCTGATGCACCATATAATAATTTTACAATGGAATAATCCTACTTCAGAGGGGATCGTGTTGAGCAACGATCTCGTGCTCGCCGCTGTGATGATCTATCCATCCTGGGATCAGATTCGCATCGGGAAGATGCGATACCAAGCGGCATTCATGCATTTAGAGCGAGGAATATCTCACAGCCAACCAATCCGAATGCAAAGCAGATAGTAGGGCATCGAGCTCATAATTATTATCAACCTGTAGATTATGAATATCATGAGTAGATATCACCTCTTTAATACTCATCAATAATAATTCGCTTCATACCCCACGTCGAAATGAAGCCCCGATGATATTTCATTAGCTTGTGGAATGCACTTATGGAGACAAAGATTAGAGAGGAATGGTCGATGACTGGCGGTGCATTTATCTTGACATGAAGATGCATGTTCCACCCCTGTGGTGCCCTGAAGTCGCATTTTCCACCCCTGTGGTGTCCTTGTCGCATGTTCCACCCATGTGGTGCCCTCAAGGGATTAGTAGTGAAAAATATTTTTTTATTTTTTTGCAATAATTATACCATTTCAAGCATGTGTTGAAAAAATACGTGTTTCTCAAAAACGAGAAATATTTTGAAGATAAAAAATTTACCGATGAATTCGTCTTGTTCCCTTCTATAATATCCTAAAATTTGGTGATCTAAAAATGATTTTGGTTTTTGTAGATAGAGCTACTAACGGTCTATTTTGAGCACTGGATCATCTTTCTGTAGGACCATCGAAGAGAATATCTTGACCGGCATCTCCTACTTTGTCGTAGCCGAAAAGATATTTTGGACACCGATTCAAGTCTGGGCTGTACACTCGCACATCTTTAGAGTATTGTTTGAATATAGAAAGTCGGGAGATTAGGAGGTCTACGGATTGGTCAATTTCCATCAAGCTACGCTGTTCATCCAAGCCGGAAGAGATCCGTGAAAGTCATTACAAAAGATGACACCTGCAAGTACCAGCACGCAGAAGGCACCGCGGCAGAAGGTGATGCGTTTCGATGAGGATGTACAACACATCGTCGACAACTTATTCACTTGCCCGAACAGTCTTACCACTGCCTTTAGATGGGCTAACATCTTCACGATGCGTGATCTGCATCGAGAGTTGGGTAAGGATGATGTCCGCAGGAGGGTCCGTTTCAAAGACGGAGATGAATCAGGAGACGAGTTGTTTGATGATCGTGAGTATGAAGATCTCATGAACATATGCAGCTACCTTAACTGGAGGCAGAATAGTCGAGGAAGAGTGGAGGAGGTACCCATCGACATCCGTGCAGAGACTACCAGAAAGGGTTTCTGTGCATTTATTGCACTACCAATCAAGAGCAGGAAGGGAGCTAATCAAGCAGGAGACGTCGCATATGATCCAGACCTTGCACTATGTTATGAGGAGATTAATAAGGTGGGACAATTTGCACCTTCTGCATCTACCAACAATACGACGCAGTCAACTTCCAACGCCGGATCTTCATCTACGGTATCAAGCAAACACACGCTCACCGACGACGAAAGAAAATTGAACTCCTTCTACAAGAAATTCAAACCGCAGGACTCTACATTCCCTGAATTCAAGGCACCGAAAGACTTTGTCAGATGGCGCACCTCGTTTTCGTCTAAACTACTGTTGTTATATGAGGAGAACATCTTGGATCCTAGCTATGTTGAACCATCACTTGCCAACGGCGACTCCCAAGCAGCAGTGGACTTGCATCAGAAACAGAATACCCATCTGTATACTCTGTTGTCTGACTGCGTCACCACTCTTGTTGGTTCCCGCATCGTCATGGACCATGTGAATGATGGTATCACTGTCTGGAGGAGACTCATGGCGCACTATGGCGATGACGTGGCTGCTGAAGAGCGAGCTGCTCAGATCTTTGAGGTCATCACCACCGGGCAAATGGATTCTAAGTGTGTTGACCTCGAGAAGAACAGTATTGGTTTCGTCAATCTGATGCAAGAATTCAATTATTACTGTAAGCCGTCAGAAAGACTTGATGACCAGCAAATGCTTACCTACTTTGAGAGATACATCCGGAATGTACCAAGATTGCGTGACTTGAAGACTCAGATGAATACTACCGATCAGATTGCAAGATCTAATGGACAGAACCCATTACCTGTGGCAGTGAGGTTGCAGAACTACTTGAGTAACACTATCACTCTAGACGGTGACCGCAAGAAATCTATGCTGACGTCCAGGCGACATGCCAATCTTGGAATGATCTACTCCGGCGACATGGACATTAGTGAATTTTTGGATACGGACGTTCATGTTGCTCAGGCCATTTCTGACGGAGGCTACAACAACACGGGTACTACTACATTTGACATCAACGCCGCTGCTCATGTAGAAGATGATGATCCAATGGTTGATGAGGCGATTGAAATGATGACTCTGGCCATCCATGCTGCGGAAGGAAAGGATGATGAGAATGCAGAGGCGGGACGCATTACGGCCAACGTATGGGATGGCATGAGTAGGAGTCAACGCAAGGCGTGGATGCAACTAGGTCGGGGTCTACTTGAGCAATTATTACCAGCAGGAGCGGTACTTCGTCCACCTCCTCCACGCAATGGACAGAATTTCGGCATTCCAGGAAATGGAGTCACTGGTACTCGTGGACGAGCTACTAATATGGCGTCTACCACTGTTAATACTGCTGAGGGAACACCGCTTGATCCTACTGCAACGAGAACTGCCTATTCCGCGGATGTATCTGAAATGTCACTCATTAATGCGATGAAAGCCAATACCCTCACAGGTATCACGCCTACTGGAGGTCTCCACTCGTCTCGTCGTCAGATGCAAGTCAAGGAACCATTGGACCCCACACGTCTTTTGTCCAATAAGAATGTGAGTCAACAACAACTCGTCCCATTGCCCAAGAACACTGCTGCAAATCTGGCTATGAATGGGACTGATCGACGCGTCAACATGGTAGTTGCATCGCCTTCCTACATGACTGAGAATTGCATCGTGTCTACAGCCATGCACTCTGCCCCTGTGTTTATTACCAGTCGCAATGTCTCTAAGGTCCTTGACTCTGCTGGGTTTCCTGACATCCCAACATCGACTGATGAAGATACCACCCCATGGTCTGTCAATATGACGATTATGAACGCTCGTCCTAGTGTCTGGTCCTTATCTGACAGTGATCTTGATGTCATTCTGGGTCTTATTGACGGGGGAGCTAATGTTGGACTTGCTAATCCAAACTATTTGAGGTTACTTCAATATGCCCTTCCTTCCCGCAAGATCAACGTCAGTGGTATTGGAAACTCTCGTTTAGACGAGCTGAGGATTGGTACTTTTGCTGGAACCGCAATGACCTCATGTGGTCACCAAGTCCTACTTATCTTCAACGAATATGGGGAGATGAAAAATGGAGAAGGCAGTGATGGTGGACAGATCGTGCATTCCAAGATGCAACTTGAAGATGGTGGATGCCTTGTGAATGACAGACCACTACAATTGATGGGAGAACAGAATATAGTCCCAACGACTGTAGAAGGATATACTATTCCTATTACCTATGTCAATGGTCTTCCACATGTCAAGACGACCTATCCTACGGATGCACAGTTGGATACCTTGCCACGCATCGTTATGACTAAGGAAACTCCATGGAATCCAAGACGATATGATGGTGACCAGGCTGCTGGGAGCACGTTCACGGATGTATATACACCCAACTTGAATGAAGAGGCGTACTATTTGGACGAAGAAGTCATTGGAGAAGCTGGGGAGCGTGTCATTGAGATAGAAGATGAGGATAATGAAGATTTGATCCAAGAACTGGATGAGGATGATGAGGATAGTCAGGATGAACTTCCATCTTTGGTCGACAGGGGAGCTAACGGAAGTATTGCCATTCCGGTCAGGAATATCTATGGTCTGAATGATTGTAGAACCAAGATACCTAGGGTGCCGAGATCGATCTTTTCAACAGGCTATGGCTATTGATAAGGAAAACGGGAACTCCTTGTGGGAGGACGCAATGAAAAGGGAGATGCAGAAGATGGAAGCCTTGTTTGGTGACGACTTTCAATTCTATCGCTACACGCAGGGAGCTCAAGACTCGTGGATTCACTTCACTGACAACGCAGAACTTCGTACCTTCAAGCCATTGTATTTATCCTTTGGTTACAAGCGAGATGGAGCGAATTTGGTTGCAAGAGCTAGGGTGGTATCAGACAGTATCGGTGGGAATGAACCACATGCATTGTGCATCCGCAATTTTTGGATTGAAACCTTGAGACGTCGTATCAGGAGTGATGATATTGTTCGGGTGTTTCGTGCAGGAGGTCCCTTTGATAGGTATGACCCCTATGATTGCTGTTCTCACAGAGGGTTCTGCAGATGTACCAATGGAGGTCTACTAGCATTGATTGGACTGATTGAAGATGGATTGGTTGAAAACGAGATGGGTTTTGCGGAATCTCCTGCCTATCAGATGATGCAGGCACGAGCTAATGGAATCCAAGGGAGCGTTGAACCAAGAGTACGTGAGATGTACGACAGGGTCCACAGGATTAGGGAACAGGTTCATACTGATGTAGTATGTTGGGAATGCCTTTAGAAAGGAATTTGTTAAGAAACTGGGGAGAAAATTGGGGAGAAAATAGGGGAGATATCAACGTAACAACATGCACCGTTGATTGGGGAGTGTTGAATGTCTGCAGAGACATCTCGAGATTGTAAATGCAACAGCACAGTTGTTGTGTTGTGTAATGTGTCACGCATGAAAGATTCTAAAAGGAATCTTGATTGCTGAAGATCGCTGGATAAGATCGGCCATCTGCCGATGCATGAAATCTTTTGTTGAAGCGCCGACAGCCAAAATGGCATCACTTTTGGAATTATTGATACTAACTGTTTGTTTAACACTACTGGTCCGGCGTCGGCTTTATGCCACCCCACATCCTTTATTACATTTCGTAGTCTCGGTGGAGCGTCATAATAGTGATGGGCATGCACTAGCGGTCCTTCCACGTTCAAGATAACATCATATTTTACCGTCGGCGAAGTCGGAAACTTAACACCTCAAATCCACCGTCACCACCCTCATCATCCGCTCAATCCGGGGAACAAGCAAAGTAAATCCTCAGCCACCGTAATCTCGCTGTCATCTAAGATACCGCTTGCAAATCTGCTAGATATTGCTGTGTTAAATGTCAGAAGGAACATCGACCACAGCATAAGCGAGCATGCAAAAAATGGGCAGCTGAATTACGTGATGAATTGTTATTCAAGCAACCGGAGAGCACCCACTATGGGGACTGCCCAATTTGCTGTTTACCATTATTGATCGATGAACACAAATGTCTCATGAGTCCATGTTGCAGCAAAAGAATCTGCAACGGCTGTGTACATGCCAATCAGATGCGAGAGGCTGCAGAATCGTTAGAGCGGAAGTGTCCATTCTGTCGACATCCAGTAACAAAATCCCAGGAACAAGCAAAAAATAATTTCAAAAGAGTCGCAGCAATTGGTGCCGTCGCAATGTGCCAAATGGGCCTGATTCGCTTCAAAGATGGAGATTACGACATGTTGTTATAGTAGGGGGGGATTATATGTGAGAAGTAGTAAGCAATGTAATTGACGTCTACTAATTGATATTTATATCCAGGGAGTAGATCTTCGGCTCTAGCAGGGCCTAATTATGGAGCAATAATTTCGGTAAAGACCATCTTCGGAGGATGCTAGGGATTGATTCTGCGGTACCACGTGGCAGAAACTGGATTATTTGTGACAGGCCCCAATGCCTTGTCACCTGTGACTTCCCCAGTCACAGAATTGCTGATTTGCAAAATTGTTCATTTACAAAATTGTTGATTGTCTGCGAGTGCGATTGTGTCTGATAAGTACAGAGCACTTTATTTTTTGGAGACTAGCGGAGAAGCTGACGGAGTCTGCTTGGAGACGCAAGAAGCTGACTACGTCAACTCCTTGGCCAGTCTCCAAAAAATAAAGTGTCATATCAGACACATTCGCACTCGCAGACAAATCAACAAAAATGTAACAACAACTCTGTGACTGGGGAAGTCACAGGTGACAAGGCATTGGGGCCTGTCACAAATAATCCAATTTCTGCCACGCGGTACCGCAGAATCAATCCCTAGCATCCTCCGAAGATGGTCTTTACCGAAATTACTACTCCATAATTAGGCCCTGCTAGAGCCAAAGAACCTACTCTTGGATATAAATATCAATTGGTAGACGTTAGTTACACTACTTACTACTTCTCACATATATTCCCACCCCTACTATAACAACATCCAGTAACAAAATCCCAGGAACAAGCAAAAAATAATTTCAAAAGAGTCGCAGCAATTGATGCCGTCGCAATGTGCCAAATGGGCCCGATTCGCTTCAAAGATGGAGATTACGACACGGCATTTGAATATTGGACCAAGGCAACAGGGTTGGGGGATATGGCATCGCATTACAATCTATCACTGTTATATAAGAAAGGGCTAGGTGTTGAGAAGGACGAGAAGATGGAAGTTTATCATTTGGAACAGGCTGCCATTAGCGGGCATCCATTAGCGAGATTCAATCTTGCAGTTGTTGAGTGGAACAATGGTAGGCAAGAGAGAGCAATAAAACACTGGATCATAGCCGCAACACAAGGAGATGATGATGCACTGCAATATCTCAGGGAAAGATATCCAAGATTCGTCCGCAAAGAAGACTTTGCTGCTGCTCTTCGGGCACATCAGGCTGCCATTGATGCTACAAAAAGTTTACAGAGGGAGGCAGCCACAGAATATGCGATTCGTAACAATATAAATGGCCAAGGCGGCTCGACGAGTGTCCCATGAGGGAGGAGGCCGAGGTCGCTCTCGGGGACATAGCATGACACTAACAGTAGGTCATCTTGTGATTGAATTGAGTCCTCACTGGGAGGAGTTGGCAATATTTTTGTATGGATTCAGCCGCCAAATGATGGGATGGTCTGCTCTGTTCCCAAGAGCACCTGGGCAAATAAGGCATATTACAAATCGCTGTTGATACTAGAATACCCATCACTACCGCGCTCAATAACCTTCTGTACTTCGAGTTTGAAGCTTGAGTGTCATTTCAACTATGTAGGTCTTATTTTTCCGGCGAAAGCTCAAAGTTATTCATGGGGTCTTGCTTTGAGATGAAAGGTGCTGTTTCTATACAAATCATTCATTTTATGTACGGGTAACACTGAGGCGATACGTCTACTCTTCGTTACAAAACCTTCTCTTCTTTCCACTCTGACTTGGGCAAGAAGCCGAAGCAGACTACTGTTTTTGCATACCAATATTCATTACCATCTCGGGGCCTCTCCCCTATGAGTGGCTCTACTCTTCCTCGAATGATCTACTTTTCAGACACCCCTCAACCTTTTCCTCGTCTGTGGACATATACTTATGTCAAGTCACCTTTGCTTCAGTATCTCGCCGTAACGCAGCGCAATTCACCTTCTCATGCACTCTGGTGGACCCTCCTGTCATAACTCACTTCGCTAGCGTGACTTCCTCACAGCTCAGCTGTCACAGTACATTCCTTTGCTCCAGTTCCGTTGCCTCCTACAGTTACGTTACATCTCTTCAAGAGGTTATAGACTCCTTCTTTGGAGATCACGCGATGTGGGATCGATTCATTTGATGATGACGTCACGAGATTACTTCATGCTCTTCTGAATGATTCTTTGATTAACGTTCATGAGGTTCCTTTATGCCTCAGCGTACCTCCCATGCCTGCTCGTGTGCTTCCGTGCGTTACTGTAGCTCAACCGACAAGCGAGCTATTGGATCTTTTGCCGAAGAGAGTGAAAATGCTTCTCTTTTCTCACGAGCAAGTGGTGGTGATGGATGGTAGGCAAGCGTCTCCATCGACAGTGATTGGCAGAGCATGGGGATAAAAAGTGGCCCGAGATGATTGCTGTTCCACTCAATGAAGATAGTCGATCAAAAGCATTGCAGGCTGATTTATCCGGATGGTGTAGGGTCCTGTATGCAAACCCGATGTTTCACGTCTGGTTCACAAAACATGTCTATCACTTTTGTGGTACTAACCGTCAACTCTCACGAATTGATCCAACAGTATCAAACACATGCCCGCGTTGCGGTTGCATTCATGAAGACACATCACATGTGGTCAGGTGCCCATCGCCAGGTCGCACAACTTTTTACAATGAGCCTCACGAAGATCTTTCGCTCCACAATATTCGCTGTATGCTTGACGCCATCGATTACTACTACAGCAGCTTCAAGAGGAAGACTTAGCGCGACCGAGTGGGAAGAAAAGTTGCTGATTTACCGATAATAGGACGATCATCTGCGCTAAATTGCCGATGACAAGCACTCACATCGACTACTTTCACATCGTTCAGATGAACCTTTGCTGCTTCGACGAGTGCTTCAATTAGATATCATCAGGCTCCTTCTTCTGTGTAAAGTCCACAATTCCCGATAATCGATCCAGTCGACGTCATTCACTTTGTTATCCATTGGAGACGCATACAATTGTAGATACAATCGTCAGACGAGCTTATCGGTATCAGAACCAAATGTCCCTTGACCGGGTAAATTTGACAAGGGACGTGCATGGAATACCTCTACTTTTTCTACAGTGCCGACTACGCGTTGTGTCCCCCATGCAAAGCGCACATAGTTTACTATATTCTGCTCTAACGAATCAGTTGGATCACAATACACATATATTGTATTCTAATATCTTTTTATTGCACTGATGATGACTTGGTGGTTTGTATGTCAGTTTTTTGAGTAGGAGTGCGTGGCGAAGGAATACATGCTGCTATCGGAGATACGAGATCTCCAGTCAAATGATATCGCAGGGTTGAGCAGCAGGTTATTACCGCTTTGATGGCCGGCATGATGGTTTCGTTGAACATTGGATCTGGACGTCCATGGAATTGTGAGCGAACGACACAGTAAGTACATTGCCATTGCGTCGAGAGGGCGTAGGCATGAGTAGGCGTAGAAAAGTGAGGATATTCTGTTTGCTGATCTTCATAGGTTGATGATGGCACGGTGCTTTTATTATCTGACAAGCACTTACATCGACTACTTTCACATCGTTCAGATGAACCTTTGCTGCTTCAACGAGTGCTTCAATTAGATATTATCAGGCTCCTTCTTCTGTGTAAAGTCCACAATTCCCGATAATCGATCCAGTCGACGTCATTCACTTTGTTATCCATTGGAGCCGCATACAATATTCGATTACATTGGAAGTGTAATATTGTAGATACAATCGTCAGACGAGCTTATCGGTATCGGAACCAAATGTCCCTTGACCGGGTAAATTTGACAAGGGACGTGTATGGAATACCTCCTTTTTCTACAGTGCCGACTACGAGCTGATGATGACTTGGTGGTTTGTATATCAGTTTTTTGAGTAGGAGTGCGTGGCGAAGGAATACATGCTCTGCTATCGGAGATAAGAGATACGAGATAGGAGATACGAGATTCCAGTCAAATGATATCACTGGTTGAGCAGCAGGTTATTACCGCTTTGATGGCCGGCATGATGGTTTCGTTGAACATTGGATCTGGACGTCCATGGAATTGTGAGCGAACGACACAGTAAGTACATTGCCATTGCGTCGATAGGGCGTCGGCGTAGAGAAGTGAGGATATTCTGTTTGCTGATCTCATAGTCATAGGTTGATGATGGCACGGTGCTTTTATTATCGACGAAGTTTCGATCAATGAGCGTATTAATTCTGACGTTCCTATGTTGTTGACGCGTATGGCCGAGGAGATATCTTGCCGTGCCCAGGCCAGCAGCAATTCCACTGCCGAGAATGATGATCTATGATGATCTGCTCTGCGGACGATGAGTCGCTGCTTCTTGCGGCGATTTGGTATGATGTTCTCTGTATGTGGGATTTGGGGAAGTGTTTGGTGAAGGAGGTTGAAGTTTTGAAGAAGTTGAAGTTGGCGATTTTGCTGTTCAGGCCAAATCCGATCCGACAACTTTTTCCTCTTCCAAAAAAAGCAATCTGGGCCCCTCGCCTCCTACCCGAACACGCTCTCTTGCAGCCATTCATTCAATCATGCCGAAGACATGAGAAGCTCTCGCAGCCATTGATTCAATCATGGTGTCAAAAAGTCGTTGGGGGCCACTTGTCGCTGCTGGATGAGCTCATAAATTATCCAAAGGCAAAACGTCAACATGATTTGCTAGCACAAACCACCATGCCGACCAACTCGCCTCCGCCCGGCCGCTATCCTACCACCGCCTTCAACAGTATTCACCCGCGCACATTGCCGCCGCACCTAGCCGCTTGACTTCCTCCTTCGTGAAGCAGCCTCGCCGCTATCAAGATGATCAAAAGGTGAGTTACATGATTCATGATTCATGATTCATTCTGTTGCGGAAAAGAACAGCCCGTGAGATCGAGCAACAACTTCAGCGCCGTGGAAGCCGGCGCTATACAAATTGGCCCAGCACCGTGGAAGCCGGTGCTTTACAAATTGGCCCATCATCGCCGAGGAAAGCCGGCGATCAACAAATTGGCCCTGGATACACTTAAGCTCAAAGTTAACCGTCCTCGGACGGCGTCCTGTTTGGGGTTCAGGAGAACCATATTCTTACAGAGGTGGGCATCACCAATTGGTGATGCCGAGAGAGATCGGTTGGTGGAAAAGCTGAGAGTTGGGCCTGGTACTGCGATCTAGTGATCCCTTGAGGAGGGTGAAGAGGACTTGCTAACCTCAACCTGCCGAATAAGTCAACCAATTGGATGAATGGCATTCAATACATCTTCATCTTGTAAGAAACGTGTTCACGTCCCCCAGTGATATCCAAATACTTTATACATCTCATTTCGAGCTCTCACTGGCTGTTCTTTTGATGTCGGGAGCGATAGATGCTTGTTAACATGTCTTGATTACTTTGTTTCGTGTCATCTTTCTAACAACACATCTTCCTCCCTCCTGTTCTGTTGAAGGTTTAGGTGCTCGGTATCGTCATGTCATCATCTTATAATTGTTGTCGAAGTTTGGAGTGCCCAGTCACCATGTGTTCGCCTCGCTCTGAATAATCATCAAGCCTGTACACCGATTTAATACTATTGCTGTTGGTAGGGAGCCTCCGTCGCTTGCCACCAGCTGCTTTGGTTGTATTGTTGATCGCCTGACGAATGCCAGTAAATGATCTTGTACGATCCCTCCATTAGTATTATTATGCAGTACCCAATTCATTCAGATAGTTTATTTAATATCAATAATACCAGATATTATTATTTAGACGCTGTTATAGCAATTATCATTTTATATTCAACTGATAGATGCACAAGCAATGCCGTCCAGGGAGGAGGCATGGAGCAAAGGACAAGCGATGCGGCACTGAAGGATGTACGAGCACCGCCTACAAGGGAGGATTGTGTAGCGGCATGGAGCAAAGAAGAAACTATGAGGGATGCAAAAATCAATCTGAGGAGTGTGCAAGAGGCACAAGGCAAAGACAGCCGCAAACTAGCAGTGTTGGAATCATGATTTACTTGTTTTTAGCTTTACATACCCATTCGCATCTAACGAGCATGTCTCGTGTCATCTTTGCGTTATGCCTCTTATCTCCCTACACATTCACTCCCCTTCTGCCATATTCTATTCATCGTCCTCTTTCTTCGGCATCTTTCTCAATTCCCGCATTCTTCTTCAATGCCTTCTGCAATTGTGATCGACTTCGACTACTTCTGAGCATGGTTTGAGCGTGTGATCTTGGTAGGCCATTCTGCTTATCGTGTTTCTCAAGTTGTTTCTGAGTCATGCGAGTCCGCTTCATCAGAGCATTCAGTCGGGTAATGATAACCGACGGGTTATCTTCACTTTGAGGTGGGAGATCCTCAAGGTCGGGCACTTTTTCCTTCAGTGACACCTTGAGCGATTTCTTCCTTGCACCCCTCTTCTTCCGTGACAGACGCGATGGATCTTTTGAAGCTGTTTTTGCAGGCACCTCATTTTGGCCACGGTCAGATGAATCAAAGCTGTATTGCAGGGCAACATCCGCCAAGAAGAGGACTCTTTCAACATCGGCTGACTTTTCAAGCGGACGTTGTTTAGCAATTGCATAAAAGTCTGGCTCTGCTGTCTTCTTCATGAGGGCCGTAAGCTGAGGATGCCCTCGGAGGAAACACTCATGATAGTAGCATCCATAGTCCGGTCCCGCCTGATGAAGCATCTTGAACCCCCATTCACTCAGCTCTCTAGTGAATGAAGCATAACTGGGCAGGCCAAGAATCTTGCCAAGGATTGGCTCCCCCACAAGGAGTCTCTTGTTATGGACTTTCCATGCACGGCCGTGTGGCATCCATGAAATGATGTGTGAATAATGTTCATTGGACAACATCTCATGTAGACAGGCCGGAAAGTTCCGCTCAGACTCGATATGTTTCTCAATCATGCCTCTCTCTTCAATATAGGTAGAGAAGTCGCGATAGGTGTGACCGTGGTCCACGAAGCGTGGGCATATCACATGATTCGGCATAGACGAGTTCAAACCATACTGATTGGGCTGCCCTTTTTGCGTATCATATTCCCCTTCACCTTCACCCTCGTCACTTAAAGAGGACGTCTCGTCCTGCTGCTTGCTTAGAATATTCATATTCTTATTTGCCATTGCCAGTATTCGAGCATCCTTCTTCGGCAAGACATCATCATCGCCTTCTTCTGAAACTTGTCTCTTCCTCTTTGCCTTCGCCTCCCTTCTCATGTTCCTAGCCAATGCAGCATTACACGCAGCCGCGACGGCAGTGGAGATGGAGGTCTCTGAGGTTGAAGAAGTTGTTGAAGTGACCGCCGCCGCAGCTTCGGCCGCCTCATTTCTCCGACGTTGATTATCTTGGAAAATTAGAGTAGCATAATCCATCACCGTCACGGCTTCTTGTGCCGCTGCAGCTGCAGCGAAGTTCTTCTTGATTTCAATTGGCATCTGATAAATTATTTTTATTCTACTGTCGTCTATTTGAGTAGGTCGGGTCATTCGGCTTATGACTCCATCTTATTGTGGAGCTATTTGATGCATTGTGCAGCGTTGTGTGTAGGTCGCACCTGCACTGCACTTGCAGCTGTCAGTGTCATTTTGCAGCTGTCATTATGTAGCTAATGTAGGTCGTGTTGGCGAGGCGAGGTGGTTTTGTCGCTCGGGTAGGGTTTACCTACCAGATGGATCTGTGACTGTGAAATGTCTGACATTCAAACACGATGCACACCTTATCTTCAACTACCATCTTAAACTACGTCAGATGACGCGGTTATAAGTCTAAACCACAGTGATTTAGCTCGCTGGTGCTGATTTAAGGTTACGATACGGTGCTCAGTCAAGATGGTCAGTGCCGCACGTGAAGAAGAGAATTGTCTTGACAAAAGATGTGTCGCTTCGTTACCGAGTGATAGCCTTCGATCGCAGGCCTCTCATTTTTAACCCAACGCCAACCTACTTAAGTATCACATTCTCCACTGAGATAGGCGCTGTCGAAGATGCCGTACTCAGCCAAGAATCCAACTTCAGATGCACCTTCATCCACTCACCATCTCTTCAAAAGGCAAGGAGAGTCAGACTTACGTGCTGAGACTAAGACGAACTCGCCGTAACAGCTTACACTACAAACAGAGTCGGGAGCTGCATCGCATCAATGAGGACTTGAACATAATTTAGCGGTAGCCAAAATTTTGGCTACCGCTAAATATTGCGCCAACAAAGCATACAAAAGACAAGTTGAAGTATGAGCACTATGGTACAATAATCGGTCTGCTTAGACAAGTCGAAGTGTTGAGCATTATGGTAGTAGTCGATCTACTTTAGCTGACATTTCATAGCTAGCTTCGATTTGTCCCTTGCATTCTCCTTCTCTTTTGCGTTGTTGGCATATGTATGCATCTACGAAAGTCGGACTTGCATGCTAAGACGAAATCGCCGTAATAGCTAACACTGCGTAAAGAGTCGGATACATTCACATTCTCAACTGAGATAGGCGTGGTTGAAGCTGACGTACTTAGCCAAGGATCCAACTTCAAATGCACCTTCTTCCACGTATCAGACTTACATGCTGACAGAACTCGCTGGTCGCTGTAATAGCTTACAATAGCTTACACTGTGTAAAGAGTTGGATACATTCTCCACCTCCACTGAGATAGGCGTGGTTGAAGCGACATACTTCGACAAGAATCCAAATTCAAATTCAAATGCGCCTTCTCCTTCTTCGACGTACCATCTCTTCAGAAGCAAGGAGAAGAAAGTCAGACTCATGTGCTGAGACGAACTAGCTGGTCACAACACTGCGAACAGAGTCCGTGAGTCAGGAGCTGCATCGCATCAATGAGGACTTGAGTATAATTTCGCGTCAACCAAGATCTTAGTTGACGCTATATTATTGCGCCAACCCAGAATTCAAAGAGGAAGTCGAAGTGTTGAGCATTATGGTAGTAGTCATATGTCCTACGCTTTGTCCCTTCTATCTCCTCCTCTTTTGCGTTGTTGGCATATGTATGCATCTCGAAAGTCAGATTTGCATGCTAAGACGAATTCGCCGTATTAGCTAACACTCATCTACCGTAATTTAAAATTCCAGTTCCCCCCCCGAACACTGCATAAGAGGCTGCAATTGCAATTGAAATTGCTATTGCCAGTCAATCCGGAGCGAGGTATAATCTTGGATATAATGAGTGGAGAAAGGAACGGTTTCTTAGAGTTTATCAATCGCTGCCAACCTTGGCCATGGTGATTCATTTGAAGGATTGTTACAAAGATGGAGGAATCAGCAAAGCAGACGACTTTGTTGCAGCTGCAGCTGCAGCTCTCCGCGCACATCAGGACGTCGAGGATGCAACCAGGAGTCCACAGAGCGAGGCGCTGAGAATAATGCATGACATAAAGTTAGTTAAGTAGATTGACGGAGTGTCTGATAGGACACGAAGTGTTACTGGAACGACTACGAAGAGAGGACCAGATGTTAAAAATTCGCATTTTGATTTCTTTGAAAAGATTTCATTATTTCAATTCCTGAGATGATCTCCTGTGCAGCAAGGGCGCTCTCTCGTCAACGAGGGGCAACAACAGCAGCAACATCGGCCACTACGGCCTACATACAGCGATGTTGTCGTTTTTCTTATGGAAGCAGCACCCATCCAATTATTTCGCCGCTTCAACCTTTCAAAATCACAACAGCAGCACATCAGCAGCAGCAGCAGCACCAGCAACGGCGGTTCTTTCATCCATCCGATGAGAATCTAGAAGGCGACCTGGATGAGCTATGTACAAAATTCATGGATATCCCCGAAGATGACTTTGCCGACGGATGCCGCTTCCTCCACCAAGTAGCGCTGGGCAACGATCTGGAAGTGGAACGAATGGTCGCCAAGCGAGAACAGATTGTCAATTTTCGAGATTACGATCGACGGACTGCATTGCATATTGCTGCGTCGGAGGGGCATTTGGATCTGTGTTTGTTTTTGGTGAAGCATGGAGCGAGAGTTAATCGGAGTGATCGATGGGGAGGGAGTCCTTTGGATGATTCGTTCCGTCATAAGCATATTGACTGTGCGAATTTTTTGCAGAGTGTCGGCGGAAAATTTGGGAGTACGTCACAGGCAACTAATTTTATTACTGCAGCGTCGGAGGGGGATGTTATGGAAGTGAAAATGCTGTTACGGATGGGGGATATTGATATTAATCAATGTGATTATGATAAGCGGACGGCGTTGCATTTGGCAGCGGGGGAGGGTCATATGGATGTGGTGCAATATCTTTGTACGGCGGGGGCGAATGTGAATGTTCTCGATCGATGGAACAATCGGCCTTTGGATGATGCTCAGTCCAATGGTCATGAGGAGTGTGTCAAGATGCTTCAGAGATTTGGTGCCAAATTTGGAACGTCGGAGCCTTCCTGCTTTGGGAGAGAGGCACTTCTTGATCTGTTTGAGCAGTACTGCAAACGGAGGAATGGGGAAATGAGCCTCGACTGGCATGATGTTAGTGATTTACTTGCCAATATTGGACAAAAGCCTACGGATGAGGCGGTTAGGAAATTATTCAATGCGGCAGATGACAATCACGATGGCTTGATTGGAAAAGATGAGTTTCTTATACATAGTGACTTGTTTATGCAAGGACGTCCAGCGAGGATTATTTTAGTGGTGGGTGGCCCTGGCAGCGGCAAAGGAATGTTAAGTGAGAGGCTAGTAAAGGAGTGTGGCGTTGTACATTTGTCTTCTGGTGATATGTTGAGAGAGGAAGTTCAGGCAAATACACCATTGGGGAAGCAAGTTGATGAAATCATGAAGAGTGGTGGATTGGTCTCATCAGCAATCATTGTAACTCTCATGCAAAAGAAGATGCGAGCTCATCCTGGCAAACGTGTCTTGTTGGATGGATTTCCTCGTAGTGCAGAGAATGCCAAAGATCTCGTCGCATTATGTGGCAGACCTGAACTTGCGCTACATTTAGAGTGCGATGATACAGTGTTGATTGAGCGAATACTTAGTCGAGGAAAGAAGAGCAGTAGTGACGGCGGACCGGCTCGAGCAGATGACAATATTGATACTGCACTGCAGCGCATACGGACGTATCACAAATATCACAAGCTAACTTGTGATTTCCTCCGTGAAGAACACGTGCCGATCGTTAACTTGGATTGCTCCGCATCGCCCGATGGAGTGTGGGAACAACTAAAGGCAGTAGGTCGGTTGATGCGTATTCCCGTGGGATCGTCGCGAGGTTCTTCTCTGTAGTTGTGGAATGATTTGAGAGGACAATACATGTAAATATTTTCGGAGGAAGTGATCTCATCGTTTGTACAGTCAAAGTTTTTGGTCGTATGATGAGTGAAGGAAGATACAACTTAAATATCAGGAATAAGATTTACTTGGTCTTTGCTGCGTTATGTTATCAATTTGTTACATCCCCATTTCATCCAAGGGCGAGTAACTGCTTCTTATTAATTAGATATCTCAAAAGATGTTGATAAAAATAACAACCTACATCACTAGAAACGCTACCAACTCCTTTCAAATCATACTTGATCGTGGTGGTGTTCATCTCGACGAAGGGGAGGGGGTTAGTTGAAAGAGATAATTCTGGCACTCGTTGCCGTTGCCAGCCAGAGTCCGAATGATACGCAAGGGAGTGGTCTGAGGTAGACATAGACAGCCTGGAAAGATACAGATCCAGTTGCTAGTGGTGCCTTCGAAGGCAGCAATGCTAAGCACTCCTGTGTCCTTGCAAGAACCGTCTGCCATATTATAAAAAGGCTGCTGAATTGGGTGATGTTGCGGCGCATTACAATTTGTCATGTATGTAACGTGATGGGCTTGGAGTTGAGAAGGATAGGGGGAAGGAAATTTATCATCTAGAATAGGCTGCTATGGTGGTCATCCCGATGCCAGGTTTAATCTTGGATGCGACGAAGAGGATGAAAGGGGCAATATTGAGAGAGCAGTGAAGCATTGGATCATCTCCGCCAACCTCGGAGATGATCGTTCAATCAAATTGCTGATTGGGTACTTTAAAGAGGGATATGTCAGCAAAGATGATCTTGCAGGTGCCCTACGTGCACACCAGGCAGCTGTAGAGATGCAACCAAGAGCCCACAGAGGGATGCAACTGAAGAATATTATATCGAAATGTGTATCTTTGACAGTGCTCCACGTTTTGAGAGTACAATCACGAACAGGCACATTAGGCCTCAACCAAGTTTCCTGCACCTCTATCTGAGAGTTAGTATCATTTATTGCGTCGTAGGTTATGGTATTTTTTGCCCTACTAGTATTAAGTATCCACGATGGCGGCAAAATTCAAATGAGAAAGAAAAATGGGGATCCCAAGATATTCTTGGATTAGGATCCCTTCCAACCTACAACTCAACACGCTCAACAAATACTGTAGTTAGGGCGTCGGCCATAAATGCAAAATAATAACAGCAACAACAACGACTCCAACATCCCTTCTAACCGAACATTTTTACTGAATTTTTCGAGGTCGCCGGCGGCTGATTGTTGCCGAAAAATCGGCATTCTTTTTTCCTTTGACGGCATTTTTCTCCCATTACTGTATATTTTATCTCTGCCTACTTGCGTTGCTGTTTCATTGAGCGTAGCCGACAAGCAATAATACATTTTGGAAGGGGTCATAAAGTATGAGCGAAGAGAAAATTGAGGCGGTTTTATCATGTTGTGCTTCTTGTGGCATCGCAGAAGTTGATGAACTCAAATTGAAGGAATGTTCAGATTGCGATCTCGCTCGATATTGCAGCGATGAGTGCCAGGAAAATCATAAATCACAGCACGAGGAAGCCTGTAAGAAGCGAGCGGCTGAATTACGTGACGAATTATTATTCAAGCAACCGAAATGCACAGATCTTGGGGATTGTCCAATTTGCTGCTTACCTATGCCGCTTGAACTATCGAAAGCCAACATGCATATTTGTTGCAGCAAAATGATCTGTAACGGCTGCCATCATGCCAACATGATAAGAGAGATAGAAGGGAAGATTGAACAATCATGCCCATTCTGTCGCAAACCCACAGTCGCAACTGATGAAGAAAGAGATAATTACAAGATGAAAAGAGTAGAGGCGAAGGATCCAGTCGCAATGGTCGGAGAAGGATTGAAACAGTACATGAAAAGAGACTATAGCAGTGCATTTGAGTGGTATACTAAGGCTGCTGAATTGGGGAATGCCGAGGCGCATTTCAAACTATCATTCATGTATCGGGATGGGCAGGGCGTTGAGAAGGACAGGGGAAAGGAAATGTACCATCTGGAAGAGGCTACTATTGGAGGGCATCCCTACGCTAGGCACAATCTTGGATGGAACGAGAGCGAAAATGGGAATGATGAGAGAGCAGCGAAGCATTTGATCATCGCTGCCTCACAGGGAAATGATCTTTCAATCAAATTGCTGATGAGTGCATTTAAGATTGGAAAGGTCAGCAAAGATGACCTTGCCGCTGCTCTCCGTGCACACCAGGCCGCTGTAGAAGAAACCAAGAGTCCACAGAGGGAGGCAGCCGATGAGTATAATCGAAAAATGAGAAAGCCCTAACTTTCCCCCGAATATCAGTCGTCTCTAGTAATAATATCGAAATGTGGATCTTCATGAAATAATTTGACTGTAAAACGTAAATCAAGCACTGCATTGCACTAATCTTATCATCAGAGGCAGCGTCATCTGAGATGACGACAGCGGCTTCTCCGGCAACATTTTGGCTCTTCATGTGAGATCAACCAACATGTAAATGCTGGCCTCTGGCTTCTGAGTTTTCTCATGCATGCAGTTGGTTAATGTTCCTCTCTATAGATTGATAAATGATAACACCTACCCATATACATCACACACTGCAACAACTCATCACATCCACCGTTCAGCCTCAACCATTAACTTGATAATGCGCCCGTAGAAACCATCCATATGATCTTCTGGAATACCTTCGTCTTTAATTTGCATGATGGCAAGCATGTTGTTGTCAAACTTGGTCCCCTTCAACATCCACTTGAGACTCTCTGAGTTTCCAAGTACAACACGAACATTCTCCCCCATTGGAGATTCAGAATTGGCCTTTGGTATCCAGCTGAGGAGAGAATAATGTGCATTGTCATCGAAGTCAAAATCAACAGGAAACTCGTGATAAATCTCCCCCCCGGCCGTAATATCGACTTCTCTATGCATATGTGCCAAGTAGTCACCATCTTTCCAAGACATCACAGCCGCCCCATGTGCGATTGATTCGCTGCTAAACAAGTGCGACGAAATATCATTTTGGAGACTTGGATATTCTCGAGGACAATCTACCATCCACTTTTCAGCCATAAATACCAATCCCGGTCGCCAAGTTTGACTCGGAACAGATAGAATTGATGGCGAGTTGGTGGAACCGAACTCCCCCGTACCCACAATCCAGAGCGGTTGAATAGGCTCATCCTGAGTTAGTCTTGCTTTAGATAGACGGAGAGGAAGCAACTCGCAATAATCAAGAAGAGCACTCCATTCGGATACTGCGTTCATTATTCGAGGCAAGTTTGGATACAGATGATTTTTCAGCGTGTCAATCGCCTGCTTCAAATTTGTAGATCTATCGTTCAATAACGACACCATTGCAGGCGGTGCAGCAATGTTTGATAGAAAAATATTGCATCTATCAGTCATAGATTTATTAATTTCGACAAAAACGCCCACGAGATGAGTGCGTAAAGCATGATCTTTCACATGCCTTGATGATATCGCCGCCAATAGAAATGTTGAGAAGTCTTTGCCCGTCAAAAAGGATCCAACGTAGATGAGCGGATTGCCAAGCTGCTCGTCGAGCAGACTTAGTTGGCAGCCCTCGCCGGCATCACCACTGTCGTTTGCTTTGCGTTTCATGGTAGTCGTCATCTCTCAGAGTGATAAGTTGTAGTGTCCTAAGTTCGGTGGATATGTATGTATGAATTCTGCTTTTTGCTGCCATCATCCGCCATCATCTTTTCTTTACGTCGTGAAGATTTCTGCGTTTCACTCGGGCGGACGGGCTCGCTCCCCCTTGAAGGCAGCATTTTAATCCCCAAAGTGGAAAGTTTGTAGCAATAAATGAGCACCAGTTCTGTCACGGTACCCACATCCGTATCTTGGGGCAAGAAAGGGGTCATTGCGCCCGTATTTTGTTAGCCACTAGCCACGCAACATCGCAGCATGTTGCCGCCTTCCTCCTACTGTGAGATCCCCATTTAAGAGACATAAGGGTGCATAGAAGGTGTATTGTAGCATCAAAATTGTTGGCAATTGCATGATAGCAACAGCGATCCTAATGACAGCAGCTCCGAAGCTTCATTCGAGGAGGTGGAAGAGCTGACGGTCGACCTCTAGCTAGGCTTGATGAGGATCAAGGTCAAGGAGAAGAATCTCTTGGAATGGATTTGGAAGAGGTGATTCTGCGATAATATACTCACTACGACAACTAGAACCAACCCTATCCAACTCTGTGGCAATCAGCACATCTCTCTCCAGGAGGGAAAGGATTTATGAAAGAAGGTACCATAATTATCTATATCATTTATCAGTAGCCGCATCTTTATCATCTTATCCGTAGCCGCATAGTTGTAGGTGCCAAAATCACCTGAAATTCAAGTAGTTGAGTATGACAAATCATCTATATTGCTGCATACGAAAATACATCTAAGGTTTATTGGGAGTTCATTGCAGACTCCTAAAGATAGAAGACAAAATTTAAGTATCCACACCACTTCTCTCAGTTTGATGGTATTCTTCGGCTGCCTCCCTCTGTGGACTCTTGGTTGCATCTACAGCGGCCTTGTGCGCACGGAGAGCAGCAGCAAGGTCATCTTTGCTTACTATTCCTCTCCTAAACTTTTTCAACAGCAATTTGATTGATAGATCATCTCCCTGTGAGGCAGCGATGATCCAGTGTTTCACTGCTCTCTCAGCATTGTTATTATTGTTCCATTCGTCACATCCAAGATTGTATCTAGCAGCGGGATGGCCACCGATAATAGCTTCTTCCAGATGACAAATTATCTTGCCCATATCCTTCTCAACGCCATGCTCATAATTATACATACATGCCAGTTTGTAATGCGCCTCCACATCTCCCAATTCAGTAGCCTTTGTATAATACTCAAATTCCTTGATATAGTCTCCTTTAGCGTGGCGCATAATTCCTTCTAGGAGCATAGCGACAGGATCATTCGCCTCTATTCGTTTCCTTCTGTATTTCTCCTGTTCGTCCAGTGTTGGTACAGGCTGTCGACAGAATGGGCATGACTGTTCAATCCTCCCTTCCTTCTCTCGTATCTTATTAGCATGATTACAGCCCTTACAAATCACTTTACTGCAGCAACTATGCATGGTGGATTTTTTCTGATCAAGCGGCAGAGGGATCATGCAGATGGGGCAGTCACCAAGATGGTTGCTCTCCGGTTGCCTAAGTAATAACTCGTCGCGTAATTCAGCCGCTCGTTTTACACAAGCTTCTTCGTGTGTTGGTTCGTGCTCTTTCTGACATGTATCACTGCAATATCTAACGAGATCGCAATCATCACATTCCTTCAATTTGATGTCATCAACTTCTGCACTGCCGCAAGAAGCACAGGCTGATGTGCCCGCTGCATTCTTATCATTCTTCTCTTCGCTCATTTTGAACCGCCAATTTATATTCATAGAGTTACAATACTCGGCTGCATCAGCATATGCGTATCAATTAGCGTCGGTAGAGCATGCAAGCCTTATGCAAGCCACTGCCATGATGAAAAGAAAAAAGAATTCTGAAAAGAAGATATTTAGAAGGTCGCGCCATAAATAGATAGCCGTACTCTTATTTTGATCCTTTTGAAGGATCAAATCACTTTGTTCAGATTGAGGGCTAATCAAGCCTTGCAGTGCGCGGCGCAGCTATGTTGTGATTTTGGCCACCAAAGGATGAAGGAGGGGAAAGGGGGCAGCCCCTCTTTGCTACGTAGGAATCGTCCATCTCTACGGATCCTTTTTTTGAAGGATCAAAATATTTTTGGCAAGAGCAGCACAATGAGCACAAAATAGCCAGTATGCATCTATGCCATTAGACCTCACTAATCTAAACAATATGGCCAAAATAATGGCCAATACTTTTACTTGATGGTTATAGTTGAAGTCTAATGCGCGCACCTCCCACCAAAATTGTCATACAGCATAATTAATTTTGGCCTCAAAATATCAAGATTTTGATCCTTTTTTTTATCCTTTTTTTTGGGGAGAGTACGGATAGCATAGGCTCTTGTGGGAATCCAATTTTGCGGCCCGCGGGCCGGAGGCGAATCCTGGCCCGGAGTCTGTTTTCGCCCCTCCTCCAAAAAAAACATGTAGAAAAATAACCTAAGACCCTCCACACCGCTCCCACGCACAAAGCGTTTTTCGGTACATCTTCGGTAATGCCCACATATATCCAAAATATGCACAAGGTGCACAAAATGGATATGTATGTAGGTCCAATAAAAAAATCTCTAAGACAAAACACGTGTAGTATCTCTCCGTCTA
The DNA here is from genome assembly GCA_030544225.1 of Skeletonema marinoi. NCBI lineage: Eukaryota > Bacillariophyta > Thalassiosirophyceae > Thalassiosirales > Thalassiosiraceae > Skeletonema > Skeletonema marinoi. Next base: position 39,249 of record CM060492.1, read on the forward strand.
CATTCCTAAGATGCCCTGCAATTGACCAGCCAAACAATAATAATGATGCACAGTATCATCAACAATGGAAAATATTTATAAAAAACATAGCCTACTACTCTTAGATCTATACACTACACCTTCTTTTGTCTGTACCTCAGAGCAGATTGCCACTTCAGCTGAGCAATATCATGCACCTTACCTGAAGGCGTAGTTGTCTTTCACTATATCTAGCAAGAAAGCAATTCTGTGCATCGGCTCTTGTCATCCTTGCCCTTGTTGCCACGTTATTATTACGAGCGGCATGATCAATACTTTCCATCAAACTCTTTAGCTCCGAATAAGACTTGTTCATTCTCCTTGACAACTACTGGATGTAACCTATCCGACCCTTGAGACGATCATTGTAGCCCTCACCTCTCTGGGTGATGGTGGCATTAAAACTGAAGAGATCCTGAGTAAATGCACGGCATAGCTTTTTCTTTTTCTCATACAAAGAGTCAATAAACTTCAACGTTGCAGCGCAATGCCCATATTTTTGACGGGCCTCATCAAACTTTTCTTCCATCACCGACACAGATGTGTATTTGAATATGAATGCATTGAGGTCTCTCATTGCTTGATGCCTGTCACTCCCTAAGCCCGCAGTTACGCTAGGGATATCTGTCCTCTCATGTTGAGTACACAGTCCGTGGTCTTTGCCAATTGCCAAGACCGTCGGACCGCAGAACGGTCCATTATCGGTGAAAATAGTACCCTTGCAGCTATTCTTGATGACATGGTTTTTAATGACAACACCATCAACATTATCATTAAACTATTTAAGAAGGGAAGCATGGCAGTGAGTACTTCTGCGAATGAGAATTGATACAATAAGACAAATACCACACACAACACTCACGTTAACTTCTTCACTCTCGTCCAACAGTGATGATAGAAGGAAGGCTTTACATCCCTTAATAATATCGGCAGAGTTTTCTGACAATCCTATTGTAACTCCGCAGCAATGAGACATTCCAAGACAATCTACAGTCACCATCGCACAAGTTGTCAGTCTGTACATGTTCACACCGTACGTGCCGTCACAAGTAAAGAAGTAGGCACCGTATTGCATCGCCATCTGCCGCATAAAACTGCTTTGGTATTTAATCCCAATGAGCTCGCAACAATCAGATATATCCATCTCCCAAACGCGACCGTTTTTAGTGGTCCATACCCCATGTTCCGTCAGCTCTTTCATCCTGTGTCTGTCCTTGCCAAAGATTTCATCCTTTGCTGCACTCAACTGATTGTTAATCAACACTGATGAGTAAGCCCGTTTCTTCTCCTCCCCAAACCTGTGCCTCAACCCATCCTTTACTTGAGGGATTGTACAATGCACCTCAGCAAGGGTGCGGATGAATTCAACCTCCTCGAGTGTCAAATCATCTTGTTTACTGATTAAGAAACACTCATCGACACCAACACACACTCCGTCAATGGGATGACTGTGCTCTAAACAGAAGTTGGTGTTATAGCTTGACTCTTCAGCACCATCAGGTCTTCTTCCATTCAGGATCTTGAAGCCGTTGCGTTGTTTCATGAAAGAGAAAGCAACATTATATGTACAACATTTTCCGTCGGCCGTCTTGTGTACACAATGAAACTTCCCCCTTTTGGGAATGGGGATCTCCTTTCGACGATATTCCATAGTCTTATTTTTCCCCCACGGAGTCGCTTCATCCGCCTTGAATGTCTCCTTGGTTTTTCTTTTCAGACTACTAGGATTCATACCAGTCGAGAGAAACTGTGCCTCAATACTTGCAACCAAAGAATGAGGGCAATGAAATATCTCGTCCGCCTTAACTTTCCCAACATCGGGTTGCCCACTAAAAGTTGACGACAAAACCACCCCTATGCCATCTAGCTGTACTCCAGATGAGTTATTATTTCCCGAGGGGGGATGGCCGCTGAGGGGCGCATCATCTACGTTTACTTCGTCTATGATCATTTTATCATCACCACCGGCAGCGGCAGCTGCATGCGTCTGCAGCTTTTCATCCATCACGTTGTCGACAGCACCAAAATCGATGTTATCAATCGCCTCTTGATTCATAGGAAATGGTGCAGTAATATTTCCTGCACTAGAATGTTGGTGGCTCTTCCGTGTTTTGCTCCGGCGATGTAGTGGAGTGGGAGAACCATAATTATTTGGTGTCTTTGCTGAGGCTTTTATTGGAGTTGGGGGCTGCATCTGAGAGAGCTCTTCTGACAGATTTTCCACCGCAGTGTCCGCAGCAGCAACCTCTGACGGCATGGGCGTTTTCTCCTCGTGTAGGAGACTAGTATTATTTGGCTTGCCTTCGTCTTCGTCGTCTTGGTTATTTACTTGGTTTCATGGTGGAAGTATGATCGATCTTGGCGAACACGAGCGGGAGTGGAGGAGAGCGACGTGTTTTTGGGAGGAGGGGCGAAAACAGACTCCTGGCCAGGATTCGCCTCCGGCCCGCGGGCCGCAAAATTGGATTCCCTCCTTCACATTTGTGCCACAGCCATCTTCATCTTCAGTTCCACGACCTCGCTAAGTAGATACATATTGTACACACATAACCACCTCATGATGTTGTAGATGCACACAATAACAACAACTCCAACACCACATCTTTGTGCTGAATTTTTCGACGTCGCCGGCAGCTGAATTGTGAATTGTTCGACGTACGTGAAATCGGCATCCCTTTTCCTTCACGGCATTTTTCTCCCATTGTTGGATCTTTTATCTTATCTAAGATTGCATTGCTGTTTCATTGAGCGAGCAATAGATATTTTTGAAGCGGTGATATGAGCGAAGAGAATGAGGCAGTAGTAGACACATCAAGCTGTGCTTCCTGCGGCGTCTCGGAAGTTGATGATGTCAAATTGAAGGAATGTGCCGATTGCGATCTCGTTCGATATTGCAGCGATGATTGTGAGCAAAATCACATATCACAGCATGCAGGAGCATGCAAGAAACGAGCGGCGGAATTACGGGACGAATTATTATTCAAGCAACCGGAAAGCAGCCATCTTGGGGACTGCCCGATCTGCTGTTTACCTATACCGCTTGATCTAAATAAAGCAACCATGATGCCATGTTGCAGCAAATTAATTTGTGACGGTTGTGATCATGCCAATCAGAAGCGAGAGGCGAAAGGGAAGCTTGGACGCAAATGCTTATTCTGCCGCAAACCTGTGCCCTCGACAAAAGATAGAGCTGAAAAAATGGTTATGAAAAGAATAGAGGCGAATGATCCAGTTGCTATGCGCCAATGGGGAAGAGAAAAATACGACAAAGGAGATTATAGCAGTGCATTTAAGTATTATACAAAGGCTGCTGGATTGGGAGATACCGAGGCGCATTATTGGCTGTCACTTTTGTATCAAAATGGCCATGGCGTGGAGAAGGTAATGGGGAAGGTAATTCACCATTGGGAAGAGGCTGCCATTGGTGGGCATCCCAGAGCTAGGCACAATCTTGGATGGCACGAAGGGAATAATGGCCGGTACGAGAGAGCAGTGACACATTACATCATCTCTGCCTCACAGGGACAAGATGAATCAATCACAACGCTGATGGATGTCTATAAGGGAGGATATGTCAGCAAAGACGACCTTGCTGCTGCTCTCCGTGCACATAAAGCCGCCGTAGATGCAACCAAGAGTCCACAGAGGGAGGCAGCCGAAGCATATTGGATATCATCTGGTTCAAAAGGAACATTAGACCAAGCCTAAGGGGGCAGATAGAAGGAACCAGTCTTACTATGTAGGATCAAATTAGATACAAGTTAATTAACGTTAAATATTATGCCTTAATTCAAATCCCTTATCTGTAGCTGACATTTTGGTTAACTGCTTCGGCTGTCTCCCTCTGTGGACTCTTGGTTGCATCCACAGCAGCTTTATATGCACGGAGAGCATCATCAGCAACCTCTTTCTTGACAAGTCCCCTCTTGTGATTCTCCACAAGTGCCTTAACTGAATTAGTATGTCCCTGTGAGGCAGCGATGATCCAATGTCTCTGTGCCCTATCAAATCTACCGTTTCTCTTTTCAGTTACTCCAATATTGTATCTAGCCTTTGGATGCCCCCCTATGGCAGCTTCTTCCCAATAGAATATTTCCATTTTTGGCTTCCTCTCCACGCCAAGACCCAGTCCATAGCAACCTGCCAATTGATAATTAGCCTCACCATCGCCCAATTTAGCAGCCTTCTTGAAAAGCTCAACTGCAGCACTGTAGTCTCCTTGACCAAAATATTCTGACCCTTTTTGACGAATTGCAACTGGATCGTTCGCCTCAATTCTTTTCATAAGATTCCGATTCGCTTTTTTCTTTGTTGGTACAGGTGTACGACAGAATGGACACACATCTCCCCCGTCTCTTAACTCAATAGTGTGAACACATCCATCACATACAGTTTTGCTGCAGCATGTCATGATAGAAGAATACTCTAGGTCGAGGGGCAGAGGTATCATGCAAATAGGGCAGTCCCCAAGATGGCTGCTTTCCGGTTGCTTGAACAAAATTTCATCACGTAATTCCGCAGCACGTTTTTTGCAAGCTGGTTTATGCTGAGGCCAATGCTTTCTCTGACATTTAGCACCGCAGTATCGAACGAGGTTGCAAGCGCTGCAATCCATCAATTTAATCTCGTCGCTTCGTTCGACGCCACAGGAAGCACAACATGATGATGTTGTGTCCGCCTCATTTTCTTCGCTCATTTTGAACCGCCGCTCCTGAAAAGATGAGTCGGCTGCTCTCAAGGTGGTTAGCTACTAAAAACGAAAACAATGAATGCACCCAACAATGGTGAAACGAAAACAATTGCTGCTGGAGCCGGCCGCCGATTGATATGTTATGACGGAGGCATCAATGGTCAATGGTCAGTAGCGCAGCTCGTTGCTTTGGTTGAAGATGTGAGGGTGAGAGGTGGCGTGGCAAAGCGCGCCAAGAATGAGATAGGCGTCTTGGTGGCTCTCAGCTGCATGCATGCATGCATTCTGCATTCAGATAATACCTTTCATCCTTATCTTTGCTCGGGGGCTTTCGCATGGCTTAGGATGCTCCTACAGTTACGACTTGTGTTCGCTTGAGGAGATTGAGGGTGTTCATGAGAAGAGAGGTGGTTTTCTAAGCAATTGATTTATTTATTCATGCTTAGATTGCTCATTTGCGGTTGCGGCTACTCTGATGCTCTCGATTTGAGCAAGGAACGAGTCCTTGTTTGGGTGGTTGACTAACATAGCTGCCAGCGGTCTTAACACCTCATTTATCATCTGCGTCACTGACTCGTCGTCTTTGACTTCACTGCTATCGTTGTCTCTCTTTGCAGTATCCTCGTCAACATCATATCCAGATAGGACAGATGAATCAAAGCGCAGCAGCTCAAAAAGTGTATCTATATCATCACAGGCGTATCCTGCAATCGCGAACGGGCTCAATCCTACCTTACCATGAGCCTGCGTCCATCCTGGTACAAGCCCTGCCACAACATCCAAGCCCTCACTCCATTTCTTTCCCACTGATACTGCATATTGAAAAGGATTCAAGCCTTCATTGTCAACTGACTCTGCCAAAGTAGGCTCTTTCTTGAGTATCCATCGGCCTATTTCACCTACTTTTTCTTGCGTTTCTCTTCGGCGGTTCTTTTCCCAGATAAACATTTCATTACCTAGAGTTTCGTCTCCATTAAAACTATCCCAAGAAAAATAATTAAAGGGAAATATCCGCCCTTCTTCATTGTATTTCTTTCTAAGAGAACCTAAAATGAGCATCATCTTTCCAGGATCATCCAAATTATTGGTCTGTACTATATTGTATGCTGTAATATAGTGGAGCAGTGTTCTACCGTCAGCATCTCTCTTTTGAAGCAATGCTGAAACCGACTGTGCCAAAAGATGTTTCATTGTCTCGTTCACTTCCAAAGAACGATACCCGTATTTTATGGTCACATGTAACGAATCGACTACCTTGATGAGTGAATCAAAGACATACCCATCCTTTATGTTGTCACACAGCAAACCAGTCGCAAATGCTTCAACAGTGGAGTATTCCATTAATACTTCAATGGACTTGACCAATGATTCGTAGGTATCGCAATATCGAAAGAGATTGTGGAATGGATGGTAGCTTTCTCCATGCCATTGTATATGGGCTTGAACATCAAGATGTTTGAGAGCATCTGGCCACCATTTGAGAAAGATCGGCAAAGCATCTTCAGGATGTTTGTAAGTCTGTGTGACAACATGTAATGCTGTTATGGCTTCGCTATTTAGCGGATAACCCCTCCATTCAAAATAATTATCAGCGCCTGTATTGATTTCTGAAGCCATAACTAAACCCCTAGCACCTTCTTTTGTCATCTCTGCTGCTTCAAAGAGAATCGTCGATACTCGCCGGAGGCGCTCAATATCTTCGTCTTCATTACCATATGGATATCTGTTGCATTGAGACGCCAGATGAACGAGCATTGTCTTATTGGACACTGATTCCTTGGCGTCCGCTCTTAAATGAACCAGACGAGGGCAGGTGTCGCATATGAGGCGGAAGGCTCCGTCTGTAGAATCTTCATTGTCAATTAGTACATGTAAAGGTGTGGTTTGCTTCACATCAGTGTCTTCTTCCCATTCGTGATTCCAGCCACTCCTTCCAAGAAACTTCTTGCAAACGGTTGACAATAGAACCGGCATATTAGCGTGCAGACGCCTAGCAGTTTCAAGTATCACTCTGATTTTTGCCTCCCCCTGGCTCCTCTGAATCTTTACAAGCAAACCCAATCATACTGTAATAGATTTTCTCCTTGTAATAGCGCTCTATCTCCACGGTGTCCCCAGTCCCCACGTTTTAGCTCTCGAGTGGGCGGAATGTATGTCTTCTTGTTCAATCTCGAAAAATTTGCCCTCAAAATATTCCGACTCTGTATCGACGCCACAGAGAAATTTGAGAACTGAGTTATCATGTCTGTGCTCTTCGATCAATTGCTTCAATTTATCTACCGACATTTCCCTCCATCTGGGTTGATCTGGAGGATCGAAAACAACATTAAACTTCTGGATCACATAACTGACTTGAGTACAATCTTCCATTTGCATGTCGTAGTTGCATGAATTTATGGACTCGTCGCTTTTTTCATCTGCGTCGGTGCTCATTGGACTGTCGACATAATCGCTGCCATCTGCTCCATACTCCATAGCCTCCACAGAGAAGATAAAGCTTTCACTGCAGCTAGCATCGCCATCGCCTTCTTTATCATCAGAATTATTCATCCTTGCTAAATAGCCTTCTTGCCGTGAGCCGGGGAGCTCTATCTTGGAACTCGCTGTTGAGGACTTGCCATTTTTTGACGGTGGACTTTTTGGATCCTTGTGAGAGGATTTTGAGAAGATGCCCATCTCATTCATGGCGCGCTCTGTCATTTCCATTTCCCATCAGAGGAGCGGAGATGTCAGCCACACAAAGATGTTGAATTTTATGTTGGTATCTTAGGGCACAGTATAGTAGCTGACGACAGACGACGATATAATTATCAGAAGCGGTGGTTCAAAATGAGCGACGATAATGCGTCGGTAGACACATCATGTGAGAATGAGGCGGCAGTAGTAGACGCATCATTATGTTGTTGTGCCTCCTGTGGCGTCGCGGAAGTTGATGACATAAAATTGAAAGAATGCTCTGCTTGCGATCTCGTTCGATATTGCAGCATTGGTTGTGAGCAAGAAGGCAAATTGCAACACAAAGAAGCTTGCAAGAAACGAGCGGCTGAATTACATGATGAATTATTATTCAAGCAACCAGAAAGCACTCATGATGGGGACTGTCCGATCTGCTGTTTACCTCTGCCCCTTGACAAACGAAAATCAACCATGATGGCGTGCTGCAGCAAACTGGTTTGTGACGGCTGTGCTCATGCTAATCAGAAACGAGAGTACGAAAGAAGGCTTATACACTTATGCCCATTCTGCCGAAAAGCTTTACCAACAACATACGAAGGAAGCAATAAAAACAGGATGAAAAGAGTGGAGGCGAATGATCCAGTTGCTATGTATGAAGAAGGATTCAATCAATTCAAGAAAGAAGAGTATAGTAGTGCATTTGGATATTTTACAAGGGCTGCTGAGTTGGGAGATGCCGAGGCGCATTCTTGGCTGTCACTTTTGTATCATAATGGGCATGGTGTTGAGAAGGATAGGGGAAAGCAAATACACCATTTGGAAGAGGCTGCTATTGGTGGTCATCCCACTGCTAGACACAATCTTGGATGCGCCGAGGATGAAAGTGGCAATATTGAGAGAGCAGTGAAGCATTGGATCATCGCTGCCAACCAGGGACAAGATGAATCAATCAAAAATCTGATGTTTGCATTTAGGAGGGGATTTGTCAGAAAAGAGGACCTTGCTGCTACTCTTCGTGCACACCAGGCTGCTGTAGATGCAACCAAGAGCCCACAGAGGGAGGCAGCCGAAGCATATTATCGAGTTCAAAAGGAACGAGGGGCTCATACTGAAGATTGAAATCATATCAAAAAGTTGTATGATAGTCTAAGTTTCTATTTAGTGCTCATTCCCCAAATGAAGTCCAATATTTCGGCTGCAAAGTGAAACATATCCAGATCGAAGATACGTTTATTTGAAGGAGTAATTTAAGTATCAATCCACCACCAACCGTCTTGAGCTGCCGGCTGGCCGATGGCTCATGTTAACATGGGTTTTCACTTACACTACTACTGCCTCAATTCTGCATGATTAGCCAGGCGTGTTTAGTTGAGTTGAGCAGTACTAACATGAAAGAAGTCCCATCCAATGCTTATCTTTCCATTCATCTACCTACCTAACTACCCTTCACATCTACAGACCAACCTCACTCCAATCCGTCCAATAAGCATCATAATCAGTCAATATCTCCTCATCCTTCACAATATCTCTCAATGCAAACTGCTTCCCCGAATACTTATCATCCGGCAACACATTGGGTGTCCTCCCAGGTCCAAATTCCTCTCCACCCGAATTCATCAATACGGATATATCTAGCGCAGCCACCATGTGATAGTCATCGCCTTCATGTTTCATTTGCATCCAGTGCCAATCAGTACAGTCACATGCAAAATCACGTGGTAGTGAAAAGACGAATTCTTTCCATTTGATGGCATCATATCCAGGAAAGACGATGTCACTAATCTCACCATTATGGACTAGCTCACCCTTCTTTATATCTCGTGAGGCGAATAGTCCACGTCCCTTTCCTTCGGATTGTTTGGCATAATACGGTGGTGGAACAGCTTTGCCTTGTTCAAACGAATATCCTTCTGTAGGTGAAACTGGATCATTCCACGTCTTGGTACTGTCCACTATCAATGTATAAGCCTTCCGTAACAAATTCCAATCGTCAAGTGTGGGCAATGGTTTATCCAAATCTTTGCTACGTTGTCGGCAGTTGAAGTATTCTCGAATGTCGTTGTAGGTGTAGGTTTCCCATTCGTATGGAAAGTCACGTGTGGGTGTTAGTTTGTGTTGAATATTGTTGTATGATTGGAGGTAGTGAAGTGCGTTGAATAATAGTGGATTGAGCATGGCTATTATGAATAATGTGACGAGTATGTTCATTATTCGAGATGCAGCCGTCGACTTGGTGTTGCTGCGATAATTTCGTGCATTTTGATTCGTTGTTTTGGATGGAGTTGTAGTTTTACTTGCTGTTGTTGTTGATGTTGACTGATTGTTGTCTTGGTTGCTGCCGCCGCGTGCCGATATGTTGCGTTTACGAGCGGCCATCGTGTCTATACATATGCTCGGTGGAGGCAAAGGGGCTGTCTTTCACAATCGAAGCTGCCTTGAAAGAGTTGCTGCTCCGATGTGTAAGTTACGAGCCCTGTTGATCCCTGCGTTGCGCATCAATGACGCTTTTTGACAGGACTTATCAAGACAGATCTGCAATAGGAGTATTATCAGGGACATAAGGCGGATTCTATCAGAGAGCAGAGAGCCCTTCGCCTTGAGCAACTATTATCTAATAATCATCGTGAAAGTCGTCGTCCTTGCTTATTGTGAGCTACAATATCGTGAATCGTGAGCCGGCTCTCTGTGAAGATGCCCATCTCATTCATGGCGCGCTCTGTCATTTCCATTTCTCATCAGAGGAGGAGCGGAGCTGCCAGCTACCAGCCACACAAAGATGTTGAATTTTATGTTGGTATCTTAGGGCACAGTATAGTAGCTGACGACAGACGACGATATAATTATCAGAAGCGGTGGTTCAAAATGAGCGACGATAATGCGTCGGTAGACACATCATGTGAGAATGAGGCGGCAGTAGTAGACGCATCATTATGTTGTTGTGCCTCCTGTGGCGTCGCGGAAGTTGATGACATAAAATTGAAGGAATGTGCAGATTGCGATCTCGTTAGATATTGCAGTGATGAATGTCAGGAAAATCATAAATCGCAACATGAAGAAGACTGCAAGAAGCGGGCTGCTGAATTACGTGACGAATTATTATTCAAGCAGCCGGAAAGCACTCATCGTGGGGATTGTCCGATCTGCTGTTTACCTCTCCCGCTCGAGAAACAAAAATCTATGATGCAGGCGTGTTGCAGCAAATTAGTTTGCAATGGCTGCACTTATGCCAATCAGAAACGAGAGTGCGAAGGAAGGCTAAGAAATACATGCCCGTTCTGCCGAAAAGCTTTACCAAATACAAAGGAAGAATGCGACAAACAAATGATGAAAAGAGTCGAGGCGAATGATCCAGTTGTTTTGTATGAAGAAGGATTGAATCAATACCACAAAGGAAATTATATTAGTTCATTGGAATATTTTACAAAGGCTGCTGGATTGGGAGATGCCGCGGCGCATTATAGACTGGCATTATTGTATCATTTCGGGCTTGGCGTTGAGAAGGATAGTCGGAAGGAAATCCACCATCTGGAAGAGGCTGCTATTGGTGGTCATCCACTATCAAGATACAACCTTGGATGCGAAGAGGAGGAAAGTGGCAATATTGATAGAGCAGTGAAGCATTGGATCATCTCCGCCAACCTCGGAGAAGATGATTCAATCAAAGCGCTGATGAAGTACTTTAAGGGGGGATTTATCAGCAAAGATGATCTTGCTGCTGCTCTTCGTGCACATCAGGCCGCAGTAGACGCAACCAAGAGTCCGCAGAGGGATGCAGCCGAAAAGTATTTTCGAGTTCAAAAGGAACGAGGGGCTCATACTGAAGATTGAAATCATATCAAAAAGTTGTATGATAGTCTAAGTTTAGCTCTACTCTCCAATCACCCTCTTGAATACTCGACTCAAAACTCGCTCCTTCGTCTTGCCATTCTTAAGGTCTGCACGAAGAATCTTCCGACTCCCATATCTAATATTTTTAACCTGTGAGTGTTGCCCAAAGCACCTCCTTAAATTCAAATGCAAAAAATTGTAGGGGTTGATTTGGTTGGATTGACAAAGAATCGTTAGTTAGCCTTGTTAATAGGTGGAATCGATAGAACTCGATGAGAGGATTCCAAAACGCAACTTGTTGCCTGTCCAGATGTTGAGAAGGATAATGGGATGGAAATGTACCAGCTGGAAGAAACTGCTATTGGTGGTAATCCCACTGCTAGATACAATCTTGGATGCGCGAAGAGGAGGAAAGTAGCAATGTTAGCAGTGAAACATTGAATATTTGAATATTGACTAGGTAAATTACTCGGAATAATAATAACTGTTCGAGCAGAGCAATCCGATCGCGGCCATCGAACTGACGATGATGCTTTCTTCACCATGGGCTTTCACTTACACTAGTACTACCTCAATTCTGCATGATTAGCCAGGCGTGTTTAGTTGAGTTGAGCAGTACTAACATGAAAGAAGTCCCATCCAATGCTTATCTTTCCATTCATCTACCTACCTAACTACCCTTCACATCTACAGACCAACCTCACTCCAATCCGTCCAATAAGCATCATAATCAGTCAATATCTCCTCATCCTTCACAATATCTCTCAATGCAAACTGCTTCCCCGAATACTTATCATCCGGCAACACATTGGGTGTCCTCCCAGGTCCAAATTCCTCTCCACCCGAATTCATCAATACGGATATATCTAGCGCAGCCACCATGTGATAGTTATCGCCTTCGTGTTTCATTTGCATCCAGTGCCAATCAGTACAGTCACATGCAAAATCACGTGGTAGTGAAAAGACGAATTCTTTCCATTTGATGGCATCATAGCCGGGAAAGACGATGTCACTTATCTCACCATTATGGACTAGCTCGCCCTTTTTTATATCTCGTGAGGCGAATAAACCACGTCCCTTTCCTTCGGATTGTTTGGCATAATACGGTGGCGGAACAGCTTTGCCTTGTTGAAACGAATATCCTTCTGTAGGTGGAACTGGATCATTCCAAGTCTTGGTACTGTCCACTATCAACGTATAAGTCTGCCGTAACAAATTCCAATCATCAAGTGTGGGCAATGGTTTATCCAAATCTTTGGAACGTTGTCGGCAGTTGAAGTATTCTCGAATGTCGTTGTAGGTGTAGGTTTCCCATTCGTATGGAAAGTCGCGTTTGGGTGTTAGTTTGTGTTGGATATTGTTGTATGATTGGAGGTAGCGAAGTGCGTTGAATAATAGTGGATTGAGCATGGCTATCATAAATAATGTGACGAGTATGTTCATTATTCGAGATGCAGTGGCAGCCGTCGACATCTTTGCTGCTATTATTTTGTGCATTTTGATTCGCTGTTTTGGATAGAGTTGTACTCCTTGCTGCTGTTGCTGAATGATTGTTGTCTTGGTTGCCGCTGCGTGCCGATACGTTGCGTTTACGAGCGGCCATCGTGTCTGTACATATGCTCGGTGGAGGCAAAGGTATGTCTTTCACAATCGAAGCTGCCTTGACGAAGAGTTGCCGATGTGTCTCGTAAGCGAGCCCTGCAATCTCTGCGTTGCGCATCAATGACGCTTTTTGACAGGACTTATCAAGACAGATCTGCAATAGGAGTATTATCAGGGACATAAGGCGGATTCTATCAGAGAGCAGAGAGGCCTTCGCCTTGAGCACATGCAGTGATCGCATCGATCGCGTCCTTTTATCGTGAACGTGAAACGTGAGGATTTTTGAAGATGCCCATCTCATTCATGGCGCGCTCTGTCATTTCTCATTTCCATTCCATTTTGTTAGCTCCCCCCTCTGGACAGCGGAGAGCGGAGCGAGGCTCCAATAACTGCTGTGAAGACGCGTGGAATTACATTTTTTACTCTTAGAAGTAATCTTGGGGAAGAGTTGACCGACGAATAAAATTTTTAGGGGAGGTAGTTCAAAATGGGCGACGATAAAGCAGACACATCCTGTGCTTCGTGCGGTATCGCAGAAGTTGATGACATCACATTGAAGGAATGTGTTGATTGTGATCTCGTTCGATATTGCAGTGATGAATGCCAGAAAAATCATGCATCACAGCATGCAGAAGATTGCAAGAAGCGAGCGGCGGAATTACGTGACGAATTATTGTTTAGGCAACCCGACAGTAGCCATCTTGGGGAATGTCCGATCTGCATGTTACCTATGCCCCTTGATCTATCGAAATCTACCATCATGATGTGTTGCAGCAAAGTGGTTTGTGACGGCTGCCATCATGCCAACATGATGAGAGTGATTGAAGGGAAGCTCAAGTTCAAATGCCCATTCTGCCGTACACCTATCACTTCAAACGATGAAGCTGATAAACAAAGGATGAATAGAATAGAGGCGAATGATCCAATTGCTATGTATGAAGAAGGATTCAATCAATTCAAGAAAGGAGACGATAGCAGTTCATTTCATTATTTCACAAAGGCTGCTGGATTGGGAGACGTGCAAGCGCATTATCAACTGTCACTTATGTATCATTATGGGGAAGGTGTTGAGAAGGATAGGGGAAAGGAAAGGCATCATCTGGAAGAGGCTGCTATTGGTGGACATCCTAGAGCTAGGCACAATCTTGGATGCGACGAAGAGGAAAGTGGCAATATTGAAAGAGCAGTGAAACATTGGATTATCGCTGCCACACAGGGAGATGATGATTCAATCAAAAAGCTGATGGAGGCATTTAGGGATGGATTAGTGAGCAAAGATGACCTTGCTGCTACTCTTCGTGCACACCAGGCCGCTGTAGATGCAATTAAGAGCCCTCAGAGAGATGCAGCAGGAAAATATCATTGAGACTGAATCCTATAGATGCTTGTCTGTTTCGAACATCATTCTCTTCTGTCAGATAATCCTTATTCCACAAATGAAGTCTAATACTTCGGCTACAAAGTGAAACAAATCCAGATCTAAGATAGGTTTATTTGAAGGAGTAAATTAAGTATCAATCCACCACCAACCGTCTTGAGCTACCGGCCAGCCGATGGCTCATGTTAACATGGGCTTTCACTTACACTACTTTTTACTACAAGTTCTGCATGATTAGCCAGGCGTGTTTAGTTGAGTTGAGCAGTATCACATGAAAGAAGGACCTATCACTTGCTGATCTTTCCACCCATCCATATACCTAACTATCCTTCACATCTACAGACCAACCTCACTCCAATCCGTCCAATAAGCATCATAATCAGTCAATATCTCCTCATCCTTCACAATATCTCTCAATGCAAACTGCTTCCCCGAATACTTATCCTCGGGCAACACATTGGGTGTCCTCCCCGGTCCAAATTCCTCTCCACCCGAATTCATCAATACGGATATATCTAGCGCAGCCACCATGTGATAGTCATCGTTTTCATGTTTCATTTGCATCCAGTGCCAATCAGTACAGTCACATGCAAAATCACGTGGTAGTGAAAAGACGAATTCTTTCCATTTGATGGCATCATATCCGGGAAAGACGATGTCACTGATCTCACCATTGTGGACTAGCTCACCCTTTTTAATATCTCGTGAGGCGAATAGTCCACGTCCCTTTCCTTGGGATTGTTTGGCATAATACGGTGGGGGTACAGCTTTGCCTTGTTCAAATGAATATCCTTCTGTAGGTGGAACTGGATCATTCCACGTCTTGGTACTGTCCACTATCAATGTATAAGTCTGCCGTAACAAATTCCAATCGTCAAGTGTGGGCAATGGTTTATCCAAGTCTTTGGAGCGTTGTCGGCAGTTGAAGTATTCTCGAATGTCGTTGTAGGTGTAGGTTTCCCATTCGTATGGAAAGTCGTGTTTTGGTGTTAGTTTTTGTTGGATGTTGTTGTATGATTGGAGGAAGTCTACTGCGTTGAACAATAGTGGGTTGAGCATGGCTATGATGAATAATGAGACGAGGATGTTCATTATTCGAGATATAAGAGCCGCTGAGTTTTCATCGTTGCGATTATTTTGTGCATTTTGAGTTGCTGTCTTGGATGGAATTGTATTCCTTGCTGTTGTTGTTGAATCTTTGTAGTCTCGGTTGCCGCCGCGTGCCGATATGTTGCGTTTACGAGCGGCCATCGTGTCTATCTCAATGTGAATGTGATTGTGGCAGCCTTAGTCTATACATATGCTCGGTGGAGGCAAAGGGACTGTCTTTCACAATCGAAGCCGCCTTGCCTGACGAAGAAATGCTGCTCCGATGTGTAAGCTACGAGCCCTGTTGATCCCTGCGTTGCCTCAATGACGCTTTTTGACAGACTTATCAAGACAGATTTCAGGATCTGCAATAAAAGTACTGTAACCTGCAATAGGAGTACTATCAGGGACAGAGAACCCTCTAACATAACAAGGATTCTGATCAATCCAAGCTACGTGGTAATAGCACTTCAGAGACAGAGAACCCTAACATAAGAAGGATTGACAGAGAGGCCTTGCACTCACAAATTGTGAACGTCGAGCGGTGTTTTTTCTTCAAGTGCTTCTCACCAAACTTGATGCCGACAATCAGATGGCCATCTCATGCTCACCTTTCTTCCACGTTGCATTTTGGCCCAAATTTGCTTGCGTGTTGCTTTTGCTTCGACGCCTTTGCTCGCCTCTCCGCTCCGTTGCTTGCCTTCAACAAAGAATATCTAATCAACGCAACGCTACCAACCATGAAGCTCTCCACCGCCCTCGTCCTCCTCGCCACCGGCACCACCAACGCCTTTGTCGTTCCCTCAACCACCGTTGTGTCCACTTCCAGCTCTTCGGCCCTCTGCGCCGAAATCCGTCCACCAACCAAAAAGAACGAAGTCCTCGAATTCGGATGGGACGGAACCACCGCTCTCGGTGGAGCTGTGGATGATTCCAAGCCTGCACGTATGTTGGATGAGATTCGGGCTAGTGGTGAAACGCAGAATTCTGCTTGTGATCTTTTTAATGCCAATCTTGGTGAGTGACGACAGGAGGTGTATGTGTAGTATAGTGTATATATGTTGTGCGTTTGTGTGGTTGAAGCGAAGCGAGAGAGAGTGAAGCGATCGATCTATGTATACTGTTGTGCATAGTCTGTTGTGCACAACCAATCAATTGATATGCGTCTATTATCTCTCTTTGTGTCCATCAACTATCTCACTCATCATTACTGTCGTCTCTCTTCATCTATCTACAAAACGCAACAACAATAACACTCACCAACACAAACTAACCCACAACTAAAACGACAGAAATGAGCGGAGACGACCTCACATTCGAAGAATTCATCACCCACTGCGACGAAAACTACGAAGACGGCCTCATCGAATTCAAAAACGGCGACATCGTCAACAAACCCAACGAAAACCACGGATCTGCCAAAGTCCTCTCCTATGCTGCCCTTGCCGACTTTGATCAGGAGACTACGCTAAAGTTGTGGGGACAGTATTACAGGGATGTTAAGGCGAATCCGGAGGGGGATGATCATCAGAATATTAGAAACTTTATCAAGTATGGTTGGGAGGGAGTCGATTTTTATAATGGGATTGCTTTGACGAAGAAGGTTGGGGAGGATGGATGGGATTGGGATGCTGAGAGTTTCATTCCTTAAGAAGTAGTAGTGTCTTATGTTGGATAGATGATGCTAGTATGACATGATGGCTGATGATTGGATATAAGATTCAAGTTGTAGGCTATAGATAAATTTGGCTATCAAACATTGTCACTCATCTTTTGCGTCTGCTCTACGTCTTCTCCATGTAAATGTCATGCTCAAGACTTTTCAATTGTTTCGTCATCCTCTTTGAACAATCATTCTGTACACTACTCTTGACAAACGTGCAATAATGCATGTGTCAAGATGGTGGCAGCTTTCATTTGCATTCGACCGAATATTTGCCATTCTTTGTGAATTCATTGATGAGTAGCTCGTAATTCTCACCATGATTCTTTTACGCAGTGAGTTATCGTCTGCTTCCTTGCACCAGCTAGCGTTAGGATGCCCTGTCATAACAGTTCTGCCAAGAAGCAAGCCTGTGTATTGGTGATTAGGAATCTAAAACACGAATTTCGAGCCTGTCTCTTTTCTCCGCCGCGCCACACCAAAAAATGCAGTTCACAGTCACAGATGCTCAATCTTGTTCGTAAACACTTCTTCGAGAGCTCTCTAGCAGCAGGCTGATTATTTTACATAAGCGGCGGTTCAATATGAGTGAAGATGATGCGGCAGTAGGCACATTATTTTGTTGTGCTTCTTGCGGCATAGCAGAAGTTGATGAACTCAAATTGAATAAATGTACCGATTGCGATCTCGTTCGATATTGCAGCGATGCATGCCGGCGGGATCATAAATCACAGCACAAAGAAGACTGTAAAAAGCGGGCGGCTGAACTACGAGATGAATTATTATTCAAGCAGCCGGAAAGCACCCATCTTGGGGACTGCCCGATCTGCATGATCCCTCTGCCGCTTGATCGATCGAAATCTATTATGAAGAGTTGCTGCAGCAAAGCGATTTGCATTGGCTGCCATTATGCCAATAAGATGCGAGAGATGGAGGCATCATTAGTACCATCGTGTCCATTCTGCAGAGAACCGTTGCCAACAACAGACGCAGACGTTGATAAACAAAGGATGAAAAGAATAGAGGCGAATGATCCAGTTGCTATGACCCAATGGGGAAGAGAACAATACAGGAAAGGAGACTATGAAAGTGCATTGACATATTATACAAAGGCTGCTCAATTGGGTGATGTCATCTCACATAATAGACTGGGATTGATGTATCTTAATGGGCGTGGTGTTGAGAAGGATAAGGGGAAGGCAATGCACCATCTGAAAGAGGCTACTATTGGAGGGCATCCCGTTGCTAGACACAATCTTGGAGTTCATGAATGGTACAATGGTAACAAAGAGAGAGCAGTGAAACATTTGATCATCGCTGCCACACAGGGAGATGATCAGTCAATCAAGTCGCTAATGCATGCATTTAAGACTGGAATGATAAGCAAAGATGACCTTGCTGCTACTCTACGTGCGAATCAGGCCGCAGTAGATGCAACCAAAAGTCCGCAGAGAGAGGCAGCCGAAGAGTTTTATCAGAATTTGGTATAAGTAGGTATATTTTACTTTCTCAACATCAATCTCAAAGCACATCAATTTTTTCCAGGAGTATCCATGTCTGTAGATGTGAAGGATAGAGATAGAGGAAAGATAAGTTTGGGCTAGAGAGGCACAGGTAATTGGTAACTCACTCAATGAGCGCTAGATGCTACGTTCTACTTGCTCAACGAAACATGCTCACTTAATGATACTTAGTCATTTAGTGTAAGGGAAATTAGGAAGTTAGAAACAAGTAAAAGTAGCAGCAACTGTATACTGAATATGCTAACAGAAAGCTCAACTAAGTATCGAAGAATGCAGCATCAACATCTGAAGAACAAGAGCGAAGCAATTTAGGATCATCCGAATCCTCTTGTACTTTAGATGAATGCGCTTGGCGTCCATGGCCTGAACGGTGACCAAGTATCATGGAAGATGAAAACAATGAAGCTCTTTCTGATGACAATTCTTTCTTACCTTGGCCAGAATCTCCAAGGAACGGAAGGGCCATGGCTGCATAAGAAAAAAGAGTTGCCAGAGAAAAAGGCACGAATCTTGCATAAGACTACACTCTAAGATGATAATGTTTCTTTCTCGTGTTTATATACATCTAGTCCTATACCTACTTTCATCCTCATTTCTTCTGCTTCAATGCCTTCGCTTGAGCGCCTAATTTGGCAATTTTCTGCGCACGAAGCCTCTCCTGGGCTTTGGATGTGTCCTCCTCCTTCCTGGCCATTTCCTTCTCTTCTTCCTTCAGTTCGAGATAAAAGTCAGCGGCTTCCTTCCACTCTTCTTTGTCAATTTCACCACTGCCATCCTCGTCAATCATGTTGAAAAGCGTAGCAACTCCCTCCTCAGAGATGTCGACACCTGCCTGTAACAAGGCTTCAAAAATTTCGTCCTGATCAACAGTTCCACCTCCATCAATGTCGATGCTAGCAAACACTGCCACGAAATGTTCCACAGTCTCAAGTTCATAGTGACTAGCAATTTTCTCGAACAACTCTGTCCATGGCCAAGGATTCCTTTGCGATGAAGAGAGAAAGAGATATACTTAGTTAATAATGATCGCATAGGTACGTGAGGTGGAACGCAGTATCTCCAGTTTCACTTACCAAACATCCACAACGACTTTAGACGCGTCACCAAGGGCTTTCTCCATAGATTCTTCGATCGCCGTTCCTCTTGAGATAACCTGATCTTGTTCTTTCGCAACTTCTTCGAGGGCAGTTTGAGCTTCCTTTTCAAGGCTTACAAGCGTCATGTGGGAGAGATCAGCAGAGGACAATCTCCTAACCAAGGAAGGCTTCTCGGACGACCTTGTCGAAATATCAAGGGGTGCATTAGACTTCATACCATCCGTAAGGGCCTGCAACCGATATCTGAATTGAGCCAACGATACCATCTCATCTTCCTGTAGATAACCGTCTTTAGAATCATCGAAGAGGACCATTACTTTCCTCGCTTGCCTCTGAGTTAGCTCAAGGCTCAACTTCTTTTCCAGACCCGCTTTTAACTCACCAATACTTACCACTCCATCACCATTAGTATCAAACTGCATGAAAAAAGAAGTGCTATCATCGTCCACTAGCTTCTGAAGCTCGTCAATGGCTGATGAAAATTCGTCTAGCTCATTCATTGTGAGATCCATCGCCGCTTTCAAAGCATTCTTGATCCGCCTCTGTCCAGCTATTTTCTGAAACTTAATATTCATAGTCTTGTCTTTAACGTAAAGGTCCGTCTGAACCTCGGCTGACAAAGTCCTGCCATGACGGTTGGTGCGACGATCAATCACTTCCAAATTCATATCATTCAGGATCTTGCGGAAGATTTCTTGCTGTCCCCAAGATGCGGGCGCAGTGCTCTTGATATGGAGGT
Organism: Skeletonema marinoi; assembly: GCA_030544225.1. Lineage (NCBI taxonomy): Eukaryota > Bacillariophyta > Thalassiosirophyceae > Thalassiosirales > Thalassiosiraceae > Skeletonema > Skeletonema marinoi. The sequence continues at coordinate 59,552 of CM060492.1, forward strand.
AGAGAGGGGTCATACTATTGAATCCCGTCTTCTGCTTCGATGGATTCGTCATTTTGAGATACTCGAGTTGTTGCTTGTTAAAGTACTTGATGAGGCTCAACAGAATGAACGGTGACGTGATGCATGATAGAAGCACTGCCCAAACAATAGCCGCGTAGATCTTTGCTGTGATTAAACCTTGCCCTAATGCAAAGGCAGCAATAATGAACGAGAACTCGCCTCGACAGGTCATGGCTAGACCTGTAATGAGTCGATCACGTAGAAACGGGTTGTATGATGCTCCTTCCTTCACATCTTCAAATTGTGGCACGTAGTAGAACATCAGGGGAAACTTTGCTAGCACACAAGCATAAAGAATGAAGCCCCAGCCAATCACATAAGGGTCGCTGAATAACTTCACTGGTACCTGGAAACCAATTGACGCCGCAAAGAATACTCGTAGTAACCATGTCATGAGTTGATGCGTCTTCTTGATGAAGGCGTGGTGAGCAGACTCGATTTGGCTGAACGTGGCTCCAGCTAGGAATGCACCTGTCAAGTAACTAGACTTGGTATAGTTCAGCAACGGGAGGTATGCCAACAACATTGCTGTCATGATGGAGAACATGGTCAATTCACGATGTTGTTCAGGAAGCTTCTTCAAGATCTTGTTCTGAATGAACTTTGGCAACCATGTAACCGCTGATCCACCCAGCACCAACAAGAAACCAAGACTTGAGATGAATGGAATGAAGTAAGCAATCATGGGTGGATCCACCTCCACCAACACTTGAAACATGGACAGTAAAATCAAGGCCAAAATATCATCCACCACACATGATGAAACAATCAGTTGTCCAACGGGTGTATCCAGCATCTTGCCCTGCTTCAAGGCACTAGCAGCCACGCCCAAACTTGTAGGACTGAACGATGCACCAACTGCCAAGGCGCTTTTGATACCCATATCTGGATTACTTGCTATGGCAAGTCCCATGCCCACCACCAATGGCAGAATGGTCCCGGTCACACCAATACCCAATGCCTTGGTACCAGTTTCACGCAGCTGTGCCACGTCAAGTTCAACGCCAGCCTCAAGAAGCAATAAGATGAGTCCAATCTCTCCTACAAGGACTAATGCCTTAGGATAGGGAACAAAGTCGGCTAGAGGCGGTCCTAGCAAGAATCCTGCGATGATTTCTCCAACAAGGGCGGGCTATTGAAACGAGTGAAAAGAGAGAATGGCATATAATATTATAATGGGTCGCTTTATGAGAATACTGATCAAAAGTGAAATGGCCAAGCAAGGCATGCTCCATGAGGCGTGAAACATAGCAGTAGCACTCACCATTCCAAGCTTCGATGTGACAATTCCAAAAGCTGTAGCAGTGATGAGAAACACAAGAATGGCGTAGATGTTTTCATATGTCACATGAACTACCATATCATGTGCATCGCCGTGATCACCTTCGCCTTCTCCGTGAGCAGCGTCCGCATGTGCTGCCTCGGCCAACTTGCGGCCAGGAGGTTGACGCATAACGTCACTACTCGGGTTTCTGATGGTGAATGATAGCAAGACGTCATTAATATCGTAGTCGTCTTGTTTACGTTCGTTGTTGGTAAGATATAGTGGATGGTGTGCGTCGAGATCTTCGTTGAGTTGATCCTCGCTGGTGTTCAATATGTTCTGAAGAACTATTTCAAAGGAGCTTGAGGGCGTTGCTTCTTGGCCAATCGAGGAGAAGGAGACGCCGACCGGACGCCCTCGTAGATTATTGTTGTCATTATCAGACGATACTGTTGCCGATGCATGGCTTCCAGGAACGAGGACAAGGAGAGAAGATAATGCTGCCGCTGCCGCAAGAGCTGAGCGAGCGGTGCTTCTCGTCATCATGGTGGATGGTGGCGAAGTTGGTTGTTATAATATTTCTGGTGAATGAATTACTTCACTTTTGTTATGCAAAATAGCAACAGTCAGGCTGAATCTTCGTTCAGAAGCAATGACTGTGAACTGTGCATGGTCATCAGAACAAAATAGGGTCCCGCCCCGCCCGAAGATGATGCTGCGGAAGATCATCGGAAGAGAGATCTGAGCAATACCAGATGTCCTCTGCATATCTGGCGACGCAATGTCTCTTTCGCATTGCAGAATTGAAGAAGTATTAGGAAAATTGAACTCGCTACGACACTAATGTCCCTAAGCGAAGCCAGAGTTCGCACAAGAAGTTCGGTATTGCAATCTGGTACATACTTACCTAATTGTAGCATCGTCGATGAAGATTCTATTGCTACCCAAGAACCACCTCGCCAACATTCACTTGCCGACCTCTTACACCCAGATAGAATCAACCAAGCGTTTTACCTCTACCACTCCATCCCACCGTTCATCTCAGTTAATGATTTGCGCCGTCAACTTAATACTGAAGACTTTGTCCCACCAGATGACATGCTTGCTGAAAACGGTGTCCGAGAACATGTCAAAGCCATCCATCTATGCCAAGTCGGAGACGTTGCCCACCTAGACTCAGCATCGGAAATTCCTCCCAACCTTCCCACCCATGCCTTATGGGTCTGTGCCACAGAGTTTGCATTCACCACCTTACGGGATGCAATCTACAATCAAGGAATCCTCAACCACCCTGTCTATGAATGCAGCCGCCTCCAAGTTCACGACACTATCAAGCTCTTGCCCCTTGACACTGCTATGGAAAATGCCAGTGCCTTTGCCCACCACTGCAAGTTGAACTGCCCCGCCAATCAAGAGTTTCAACTCTATGCCCTCATCAAACTCCAGGATGATCATCGCCTCGGTCCTTGGCTATCTCAACTTCATGGCAAATCGGACCACTCCCTCTAAGACACGGGCTCGCGTGCCCCTTCCCGAATTGCACGCAACATCCATCTGCAGATAAGCCACGAGGCTTCGATTCCAACACTACTCTAGTCAAGCATCTTACCAGCGAGCACAAGCACGAATTAGCCAACATCCCTTTGAAGTATTTAATGGAACAAAAATTACATGTGTGTCACCAATGTAGTACCCCAAAATTATTTACTACTCCTAGTAGATTCTCTACACATTGCAAATCACACATTGAATATCGGACATCAGATAATGCTACCATCCTTACTAAGCACCTCTTTAATAAATCAACCAACACAATACACAACAACAATTGGGAACAAGGTCTCACTTGGTTAAGGAATCATGATCAAGAACCACCACCTTTTCGCACAAATCTACTCCCAAGTCTCAAACACCAACTCGAAGACATGCTCCTCGACCTTTTACAAGACATCATCAAAGCAACAAATGAAATGAAGAAACCAGGAACCGGCCATTTAGCATCACAGTTTTCTCACGACACGGATGTCGCAGCGGGACAACTTATTTACCTCTACGAACAACTCATCCTCGCCCCAACAAACAAAAGCAATAGCAGCTCATCACTAACACAATTAATCAAGCGAAGAATCCATTTGTTTCGAGCTGGAAAATTAGAAGAACTCTATGCAGAATCACGTACAGTGGTCTCAAGATCAGTGCAATCACAAACCCAGTCTTCACCACCAACAACTAATCAGCAACATCCATCAGATTACATCAAACGCTCAGCCCAGCGAGCAGCCGATGCGGATGACTTCCGCACAGCAACATCAAGACTACTAAAGTCTACACCCATCGCACCAAACACTCCCGACAACATCCAAATATGTCAGGAACTTCACCCATCGCGTCTAGCATATGAGCCTCAGTTTCCATCAAAACCACAAACTCGTTCACAAGCAAATCCAAGCTTAGTAAAGTTCAGTGCAGAAGAAGTAGTCCAACGCATCAGAGATCTATCTACGGGAAAAGCTTCTGGAATACAAGGAGACTCCATCGATCCTTTCATCAATTTAATTAAGAAACGCATACCATCAAATGCAAATCTTAAAACTCTCCCACAGTCATCTATTGCACATGATCTCGCCACTTTCTTCTCAAATATAGCCAACGCCAACTACGGCAAACGAGAACGGAATATCATCAATACCATCTACTTTGTAGCGTTCCACAAAGATACCAACAACCCCAAGAAACTTCGGCCGATAGGAGTCCCAACAGCCACAAGACGCATAACTGCTAATCTTCTCATGCGAAAAAACAGAGATGACTTCGCATCATATCTCCTCCCATACAATTATGCAGTCGGAGTGCAAGGAGGCATAACAACAGTAGTCAACACCCTTCGCTTAGGAGTCGAAAAGTACATCTCTAACCCAGAGGCCCAAGGATCCTTACCCACCAGAGCCCTTGTATCTCTAGACATTAGAAATATGTTCAATGCAGTATCGCGTCATAAACTCAGAGAAATCATTGCCCATGAATTTCCACACCTACAAAAGTTCACTGACAGCCTATACCAAGACTACCACACCGCCATGTTCAAAAACAGTGAGAATGAATGGGAACAATTTACGGTTGAAGAAGGTTTCACACAAGGCTGTCCTCTCTCTCCAATATTTGCCGGAATAGTCCTCACCCACATCCTCAAACAAATTGATAAAGAACTACAACAAAGAGCAGCCACCAGACTATCTCAAAACAATGCAGGCGACGATGGAAACGGAGGACTTCCGATCATCATGGCATATGTAGATGACACAAACTGCCTCCTCCCAATAGAAGATGTCAACTTCTTCCTCGAACGATTTGAACACTACGGGGTACCATTAGGTGCTGTAATGAACACAGATAAAACTCGTATCATGACCTCCACCTCCGGCCAATCAATACTGCCGCAACTCCTACAACAGCAACCAATCAATAGTGCAACCCTTACCAACGCAATTACAAAGTACTCCAACAAAAACTCTCAAATGCATGAAGAAGTGAACGGATTGCGTGTCCTCGGATCACCTATCGGATCAGACGATTTCCAAGCTAAGTTCATTGAAGATTACCTCGCTAATGCACAACAAGATGCAGCAAATCTCCTCTGCGGATTGGAAGATGACCAAACAATCTTACAACTATATCGTCAATGCACAACACAAAGACTAAATCACCTCTTTCCAGCTGACGTCTATGCACATGCCACCAACTCCAACTGCCCACCATCCCGATGGCATCAATGGGATAGTCCCACAACAAAAGCATTCGACGAGCTCAACAAGAATGTGATCCTAGCATTAACTCAAAAAGAAACCATGCCAATCCACTCCCAACTACTAACAAACATTGACACCAAAAGAGGCGGCATAGGAATAACTTCTCCACGCCTAAAGGCCATTCCATCTTTCATCTTAGCAACAAAAACAACACTCGATACCATCTACAATGGCGTAAACTTAGGTAAGAATCGCAAAAGGTACATGCTCCCACAACCCATTACATCGTTATATGAAGACCACACAAACAACCCATCGAAATTACTCCAACTATTCAACAAATTCGGCCCGGAAATTGCAAACATCTGTACAAAACAGGACACAGATCAAATGGAACCCTTTATCCACTCTACAAAACTCAACACTTGCCACGAACGAATTAATACATCACTAGCAGATAGACTAACACAGGATGTCATCTTCAACCTCGACCAAGACAGCAAGCACAACATAGAAGAAATACTTGATGGAAAATTCGGACAAGGACTTCTCGACCTACCACGCAAAGACCAAAACAGCCGACAACCCAACAATCTATTTCGCTACAACCTCCTTAGATGCCTCCGTATAAACATTTGGGAAAACAACGATGCAAATTTCATCTGTCCACTTTGCAAACAAGACTTTGATAAAAAAGGAGATCACCTCTACCAATGCAGCGTGTTAGGAAAGAAAATAAAGACAAAAATGCACGATCAATGGAACTCATCTTGGTGTGAATACATGAACAGACTCATGCCACTAGTCAGACTTGCAGACTCAAAAGCAATGAAAGAACAAACTTGCCTGGTAAAAAAATTACGGGGCTCGAGAGTCAGACCTTTTGACAGCCACATCAATCTACCAACCATCTCAAATGATGGCCACTTCCGATGCCGACTCAACAAGATCGGCTTTGACCTCATTCTATGCAACTCAGACACTTGCCCTCCTCCGTCCCGCGGTGGAAGTGACGCTAAATCAAACAATATTACTACGTCACTCATCGCAGCGGAAAAGAGCAAGTTTCAAAGAGGCAGAGCTACAAGCAAAGCACGCACATGCCCAGATACAGGCATAACCATTTCAGGCGAGGAAATCATTGAAGATCTCTACAATTCAAACATGCAACTCATACCATTCGCCATTAGCCCACTAGGTTTGTTTGGACCTACCATGAATAGATTCCTATACGGTAAAACCATCGATTCAAACAACATTCACAACATCGACCCCAACAAATTCCCCCATGCACGAAAAATGGCCAACAGAGCATCCTCGACTGAAATTCCATCCAACATCTTGAAGAGAGCAGATGAAATTTGGAGAAGACAACATCCCAATGAAAATTTTGGCCTATCCTACAAAAGCCCCGACCCTTCCACCTATTACACTCAACATTTCGGACGAGACATTTGCTTTGCAACTGGCTCAGCCGGTCTTAAAGCCATCTCCTTACTAGGCGATGGACCTTTAATCAAGTCTTCACGCAACAACTATTGTTACAATGATGCCTTGAGCCTTTTTACAAATTGTACAGACACAAATGCTTTCCGTCGTATTAATGAGGGAAATGCAGAGAGTTCTCAACCCACTACGCTGACGCACGTACCCACGTACGCACGTAGTCCAAATAATCTTACCCCGTAACCAAGGTTACGCGCGTAGAAAAATAAACTAGAGACCCCTTTACAGTCCGGATTGTGGAAATATAGCTTCCAAATTGACACGCAATGAGTAAACACCTGCACCAGCCGAGGGACGATGCAAGTCGTAGAGTCGGATTGCAGCATGTTTATGGATGCGTGTAGCGGCTTGTTTCGGATTGGACGCAGAAATTGGCTGAAGTTTGAACTTGGTGTCACTGTAGGCGGAGGGGCAAACGTATGAGCGGAGACGTTGCTAGACGTAGACTTATTCATTGCGACGGCAAAAGTGATGGAGCTTGCAACAGAGTCGCCGAAGTCAGGGCAGTTGGCATCCATTTGAGTGACGTGCCATCCAGATCCGAGTTTCTGGAGTTGAAGGAGAAACTTCTTCACGATGTTTGTATCAGTGGATGGATGGATTTGAATAACAACATGACTGAGGCGTCGCTTTGAGGCGAGCAGCTCGATGATTTTGAGATGAGTAGCATTAATTTCTCCCTGGGTATGTAGCTATCTCTGCCACCTTCCTCTGATGACTTTTGGTTGCATCGACAGCGGCCTGGTGTGCACGGAGAGCAGCGGCGAGTTCCTCTTTGCTGACAAATCCACTCCTAAATTTCTCCAGAAGCGATTGGATTGAATCATCATCTCCCTATTTTGCAGCGATGATCCAATGTTTCACTGCTCTCTCAGTATTGCCACTTTCCTCTTCGTTGCATCCAAGATAGAATCTAGCATCGGGATGACCACCAATTGCAGCCTCTTCAAGATGATATAATTTCTTGTCGCTGTCCTCCTCAACACCTTCCTCATTATTATACATTAGGGCTAGACTATAATGCGCCTCCACATGTCCCAACCCAGCAGCCTTTGTATTCCACTCAAATGCATTACTATAGTCTCCTTTTTTGTATTGCTCGCCTCCTTCTTGGCACATTGCAAGTGGATCATTCGCCTCTATTCTTTTCATCCTTTGTTTATAAAATTGTTTATCAAATCCTACATCTGTTGAGGTCAATTCAAGCTGATGTCGACAGAATGGACACGTTAAATTCAATGATGCTTCCACCCCTCTTCTGTCAATATCTCTCCCCATATCGGCATGAGAGCAGCCAATACAAATAATTGTACTGCAGCAACTCGTCATGACGGTGGAATAATCTAGATCAAGCGACAATGGTAAGCAGCAGATGGGACAGTCCCCGAGATGGCTGCCTTCCGGTTGCTTGAATAATAATTCGTCACGTAATTCAGCAGCCCGCTTCTTGCATGCTTCCTCGTGCTGTAATTTATGTTTTCTTTGGCATCCATCACTGCAATATTTCACGAGATCGCAAGTGGCACATTCCTTCAATTTGATGTCATCAATTTCTTCTATGCCGCAGGAACCACAACACATCATACCATTATTTTGGTCGGAATCATCTTCGCTCATCATGATCCTGAGTACTAAAATATCACCGCCTCGCCGCAACTCCAAGAGAGATGTTGCCTACCGCTACCGAGAAGAAGTTTTTGCCGCCACCACAACAAGCTAAGTTTTTCTGCAAATCTAAACGGTGTGAGTAAAGTCTTTCCGTCATCAACTAATCTAATAGCTGTGTAAATAATGAGAACGACATACAGACAAAACAATTCAAATAGTACCCATGTGCCATGGGAGGAGATTGTTGATGTTTAGGTGCTTGTGACACTGCGCACAGCCATCTTCCGCAAGGGGCCCACAAAAATATTCCTCCTTTTTTGACCCCGCGCACCGCCAAAAGTTTTCAACGCCGATGAATAACCAAGACCGATGGCCACTACACAAGATGGCACTACACCATTAATAACAGCATAAAAACAACGATAATATAGTCCCTAGACCAGTTTTTCACGTAGATTACAATAGCGCAAGCGGCAGCAAGTAATATTCAGTGTGCTTCGACGTATTTTGTTGCAAACAGCAGCGTGATGTCATCCCATCAATCTGAAACGTCTCATAATGATGGCGACGAAACAATTACAACACCCCATCAGCAGAAGCGGCAAAGATCAAATTCGCAGCCGTCTAGTCGATCCGCATCGTCAAGTGGGAAGAAGAAGAAGACTCGAAGCTCAGAGAAAGTTCCAGATGGTCGTCTTGAGGCGCCATGGAAGAAAGGTTTACCTGTGTGGGTTTATTGTTATGACGGTCATGGCAATCGAGATTGGAAGGAAGGCTTCGTTGATGAATTGGAAGAATCATCTTTGCTGGGACAATATAAGATTAGAGTTATCGTGGAAGATGAGAATGGCGACTGGTATGTTCCTCGAACATACAACAGTCATAACATGGACGCTATTCCGAGTGAAGATCCTAATGTACCCAATTACCGACTAGGAGATTACATTCGTAGAAGAAACGAAGTACTTGATGATGTTCCAGAAATGTTGAGAAAGTTTTACAGATGCATTCAGTACCACAGCCCAAAGGAGTCAATCAATACCGATACATGCCAAGAGCTGGATGTTGTTGGCAAATTACTACTGGACCAAGATCCAGACTCTCCCACCGCTATCCAGAATTTTTTGCGGTCATTGATGAGCCATGACGATGTGAAGAAGATTGTCAGTATTGTCACTGGAAACGAAACAGTCTCAGTTCAGCATGCTTTGGCTTACATTCTCGGGCAATTATGTGGCATAGAAGTTTGTGAATCTGCGTCAGTTGACGAATTAGCTCCACGGCAACTGCTTGATAAATTGGTTGGATCCACCACTACTAAAGATGCCGTTGAGTGCCCCATATCACAAGTATTCTTGATGTCTAACATGACTGCCCGCACAAAGAAGTATAAAAAGTTCCATCCAAGCAACTCACTTTATGATTCTGCACGCAAAGATGTTTTGGGAGATCCACAAAAATTGAAGATTCGTATGAAGAGGCTACAAACTGCATTGGCTGCTATTCATTCGTCACAGTACGAGTTACCCAAGGTATCAGGACCCTCTTCTGCCTTACTGCTGCATGGAATTCAGTTGATGATAGATATGCGAGGAACAAGTGAAATGCTGTTGAATAAATTATCAGAAGATGGTGTGTGCCGACCAGCAAAAGTGATACGCTTGTGGATACAGAAGTTAGCAGACTCCATTGAACCGCTAACTACAAGAGCAACAACACCTGGAAAGTTACATGTCTTGTGCAACACGGCAGATAATGCAGATTTTCATTTATTTGGTACTTGCAAGAGCGTCGTTCCTGGCGGCACTATTCTTCTAGGACTTGAGTCAGAGGAAAATACCAAACACTTCAATAAGGAATACATGCAAGGTCTAGGCAAGCTATCCGATGTTCAGGCAGAGCAACTTCTTGCTACGAAGGAAGAAGATTCTTTTGCCCAAGAAGTGATTCGAAATCAAAACATTGCTGCCATTTTGACTGCTGCATTGGAATACAACAACCTACCATTACGGTCAACGCAATGCCGTTCAGGTGCAACGACAAAGCCAAGCATTGGGGACGATGTCAGCTTTACTTTTAGGAGTGAGCGAAGACAGGGCAGGATTGACTCGATTTCAGGAAAGAATGCTACTGTAACCTTCACTGATGGAAATAGGCAGGTATCAAGGTCAATTCCATTGAAAGCTATGGAGAAGGATGTTGTTCAAACAAGCACTGCTGCTGGGAGTAATACCAGCACGACAGACACTGCAAGCAAGAAGGAGGAGCCTGTGACGACGGAGATGTTCAATGGAGAGAGACACAGATTCAGTCCAAGCACAACAAGTATCTCCTTCGTCTTGACTGGTCTTAGTTCAAAAAATACTGAAACTGCCCGTCAAGTAGTTCAGCAGATCATTAACCAGTATGGTGAAGACAGGTTCAACGAAGCTGTGCATGTGATAGTAGCCGACCAAGAGTTCATGCCAACAATGATTAACGATTTCTTCGCAAGGTTGCGGGAAGAAGACAACAATCTACCTATCCTTCCAGCACTAGCAATTGGACATGCCATGAAAGGGCTTAGTGTGTCAATGATGTCGTTCTACAAGTGTTTCTTTGATCCTATTCTTGAAGCCACGGGTGTGAAAGTTGGTTCACCAAAACATGCAAAATACTACAAAGGCACCGTGATAAGGGATACAAATGAGCTAGTGACAAATTCAGTTGAAATGGCAGCTACAGCTGCAGCACATCAGTACCTTGAAGACGTTGGAGATGAAGAGCGTATACAATCAGAGTCCTTAGGCCTTACCACTCCATTTGGCATCCTGAATGCGCACTTCTTGTCAGAAGCTGGGACAACACCTGATCCTTCTGCTCATTCAGTGACTGTTATGGACCCCTACACCCGGCCAATGTGTATTTCAGTCACTGATTCATTGAAGCTAATTGCCGCTGACTTCCAGAAATGGGCAAAAGACAAGTGGGGGACTACTTATAGAGATGAGGTTGGCCCATCTGGCTATGTCAATAGGTCTATTGAGCCCAATGAGCAGCAATTAGATCCTGTACAGCAGCAGCTATCAAGCAGAATTGAACAGGATACCAGATTTCAGCCCTACAAAGACATGAACTATTTCGATGATGGTGAGAATCCAGGTCTTTACTCCCGCTGCAAAAGTGCTGGTGTAATTGGAAAGAGCTCACGTAAAGACAAGGATACTTTGTCCAAAAAGTTATTTCTGGTTGAAGTTCTGAATGAAAGAGAAAGCGCTATTGTGTTCGGTCCAGCTCGGAAGCTACCTAAGCAAACCAACTCTACCGCACTAGTTCTCTATGATCTTCTATTTGGTGTCGAACGCTTTGTATTGGTGCAAGGTCATCTCTTGACGCGCATACGTCCAAGGGATGAGGTTATTGAGTCTAGTAGGGAATGGCTGGTATTTTTCAAGGCTTTGGATACATATGGAGAAAGGCGAGATGACAATATCAATCCAGTTTGATCTATGTGGAGTAACACCGAGTAGAAATGCATTGGATGATAGAAGTTTGCATATGATGCTTAGACAATCATGCTTTGGGACTCTCTTGCCTACAATTGAGTACTGCAATCACAATTCGATGCCATTCAATCCTTTTGAAGAAGTTAGCAATACAATCAAGTGTGGTCGTGGGTACTATCCAACTGTGAAAGTGTCAGCTGAGCTGTTACCTGAAACACTACCACCAACACACCCAACGCCAACGCAAGTACATGGTATGCTACAAGATCATGAAGTAATTGATTCAGATGATGATGAAAGCGAGAATGAAGATGTCGATGAGACAATGATGGAAGACATGAGTGATAATGAGGAAGAGACAGAAGATAATGAGTATTAAATTTCTATGTTATTGTATTATATGGTGTTTGTAATGGTGTGTGTTTTACATCTTCGTCTCAGTAAGTCCCTACCTGCACTCATACCTTCTACAGTAAACCCACATGCACATCTCACGTTTATGTTGGGGTCTTCCAATGTGCCTGCACACGAAAGAAACTTTCCAACCATCATTGCACTGGGGCGAGACGCGCCACCCATTGAAATCTGCAACAACTTCTCCTTCAGTGACGGTGGAGGGAGGTTACCTGCACGGTGTAAAGAAGCAATTGCACTCGACAGTTTTTTATGAAACTCAGACTTACAGCGAATAGCAATCTTTGCGATGTCAATGATTGTTGCAACCTCTTCACGACCAACGGGGGAGAGTTTCATTAGACCGTCAGATTTAGATGCAATTACTACCCTTGCCACATTCTTTAACACCGTTTCATCAATTGTGTACCTGCGATCAAGAGTATAAAAGGCTTGTTTTGATGTGCTTCCAATACGCAAGCAGCCTGCCCGCAGGGATTCTAGCATTGTTGCGTCAACGACCCTTCCCTTGAGTTTACCATTCAATATTAATTGGCCATGCACACCATCCCCTCGCTCGGCCGGCTTACTCTCGACATTTTCATTGATGGCTGTAACAACACCAGCAGTCTGCTTATTATTTGCCCGTTTATCTTCAATGTATTGTACAGTTGCAGGTATTTGAAAGTCTATCAAATCCTGTGGACAAAGACATGGGATCTTCGTTCCATTCACAGTTAAAACTATCATCACATGACATGGTTCACTGCTAGGAGCAGATACTAAATATCCACTGCAAACGACATTGCTGGGTTGACCATCATTAGAAATAACACTGACTGATCCCCGAATTTGTGGTGTTTCCGACATTGCTGTGCAGCTGAATTTGTTCTGTGGTATGGAGGAATTACCAGTTTCTCCATTGCTACGTCTTCTCTTCTTTTTTGCTGCCTCCTCAGATGCCTTATCCCTTAATCTTTGTGCATGGGCATGTATTCTCGACAAGACATGACCCCTCTCGGGATTTCTCCGAGCGTCTTCTACAATTTCAGCAATAATCGGCGGTATGACGAGGCGTCGCGACTCTATGCGATGATTGTTGCTGATCGACGACATGCCGCTTTTGCCATTAATTACTTCGTTCCACACAAATTATCGACGCCCGCCGAATACACCATCAAACTCTACGTGAAAAACTGGTCTAGAGGCTATATCAGCGTTGTTTTTATGCTGTCATTAATGATGTCGGAGGATCTTGTGTGATGGTATACGACGTCGGGCATGTCCTCTGTTTTTGTGGTGAGGTGGATTTGGGGTCAAAAACGGAGGAACATTTTGTCTCATCCCCTTGCGGAAAGCCCCGCCGACGAGTGTGATAGCCTGCAGGTAGCCTTTATTATTTCGACGCCGATATTTATCCCAGCAAAACAAGCAGATAGCGAGGTCAACAACAATTCCATCAAGGTAATAGTGCCTCCGCATCTCTCTTCTAATTGTCATCATTTCTTTGGGAGCGTGACAGCCGCAGCGGACAAATCATTTTATAGCGGTGGTTCAAAATGAACGAAGATTATATGAGCGAAACAGTTTGTGGTTCCTGCGGTATCGCAGAAGTTGATGACATCAAATTGAAGGAATGCGCTGAATGTGATCTCGTTAGATATTGTAGCATTGAATGTCAGGAAAATCATAAATCGCAACACAAAGAAGCATGCAAAATGCGAGCGGCTGAAGTGCGCGATGAATTGTTATTCAAGCAACCGGACAGCACCCATCTTGGGGACTGCCCGATCTGTATGATACCTCTGCAGCTTGATCTATCGAAATCTATCATGAAGAGTTGCTGCAGTAAAATAATTTGTAAAGGCTGTGATCATGCCAATGAGATACGAGAGGTGGAGGCATCATTGGAGAAAGATGCCCATTCTGTCGCAAACCTGCGCCCTCAACATTGGAAGAACGTGATAAACGAAGGATGAAAAGAGTAGAGGCGAATGATCTAGATGCTATGCTACAAGAAGGAATTGAGCAATTAAGGAAAGGAGCCTATAGTAGGGCATTTAAGTATTATACGAAGGCTGCGAAGTTGGGTGATGCTGTGGCGCATTACAATTTGTCATGTATGTATCATTTTGGGCATGGTGTTGAGAAGGACAGCGGAAAGAAATTACATCATCTGGAAGAGGCTGCTATCGGAGGTGATCCTGATGCCAGATACAATCTTGGATGTCACGAGTCGGACAACGACAATAAAGAGAGAGCAGTGAAACATTACATTATCGCGGCAAACCAGGGACATGATGGTTCAATCAAAGCACTGCTGGATGCATTTAGGAGAGGAATAGTAAGCAAAGAGATTCTTGCTACTACTCTCCGTGCACATCAGGCCGCTGTAGATGCAACCAAGAGTCCGCAGAGGAAGGCAGCCGAAGAGTTTCATCAAAATTTGGTATAGATATATTTTACGTTCTCAACATCAATCTCAAAGCACATCAATCTTTTCTCCAGGAGCATTTATATATGTAGATGTGAACGAGAAATATTGAGGCACAGGTATTGGTAACTCACTGAATGAGCGCTAGATGCTACGTGCTACTTAACTCAACGAAACATGCACACTACATAATGATACTTAGTCAATTAGTGTAAGTGAAAGTAGGAAGTTAGAAACAAGTAGCAGCAACTGTACAGTAAATATATTAAAAGAAAGCTCAACTCAGTATCTACTATCATTTGCATTATATTATGGATAAGAACATTCGTTGGCTAGCTTCTATCATACTCCTGCTATCTCTGCCGCCTTCCTCTGTGGACTTTTCATAGCATCTATGGCAGCCTAGTGTCCACGAAGAGCAGACGCAAGGTCCTCTTTGCTGACAAATCCAAATCTGAAAAGTTGTTTTAGAGAATCCAATGATTGATCATGTCCTAGATTGGCGGCGATGGTAAAATGTTTCACTGCTCTATCATGCCTTCCATTCCCCCCCTCTGAGTTCGCAAGACTGAATCTAGCACTGGGATGACCTCCAATGGCAGCCTGTTCCAAATGGTGTATTTGCTTTCCCCTGTCCTTCTCAACACCATGCCCCTCACGATACAAAATTGACAGTTTGAAATGAGCCTCCACGTCTCCCAATCCAGCAGCCTTCGTAAAATATTCAAATGCCTTGTCATGGTCTCCTTTCTTGAATTGCTCTGATCCTTCTTGGCGCATTGCAGCTTGATCGTTCGCCTCTATTCTTTTCATCCTTTGTTTATGACATTCTTCATCAGTTGCGACTGTGGGTTTGCGACAGAATGGGCATGAGTGTTCAATCCTCTCTTCCGCCTCTCGTATCTTATTGGCAAAATGGCAGCCGTTACAAATCACTTTACTGCAGCAACTCGTCATGATCGATTTCTCTAGAACAAGCGGCAGAGGTATGAAGCAGATGGGGCAGTCCCCAAGATAGCTGCTGTCGGGTCGCTTGAATAATAATTCATCACGTAGTTCAGCCGCTCGTTTCCTGCAATCCTTTTCGTGCTGTCGCCTGTGGTCTTTCTGACATTTAACGCCGCAATATCGAACAGATTTACAAGCAGTGCATCTCATCAATTTGATGTCATCCGCTTCTGCGGTGCCACAGGCAGCACAACACATCATAATAATAATATTATTTTGGTCTGAATTATCTACTACAATACACTGCTCATCATACTGAATATCACCGCCTCGCCTACGAATGCCTACGAGAAGAAGTCTTTGTCGCCGACCACAGAAGTACACACCGCAACTCCAAGATGAAGATAAATGTCGTGTTTCCTACCGAGAATCTTTCTCACCGACTCAACAACGACCAACAACTCTGATCTATCTAACTTCTTTAGCTTGCTTACACTTACTATGGTTGGTGGTTGGTGGACCGTTTCCTAAAATCAAAAACCGAGAGTAAAGTCTTTCCATCACAAAGATCAAATTCGTAGGATTGTGTTTTAAAATTTCTACTAAACGACATACAGATACCCTCGTGGTGTCATTGGGTAGTGGCCAAGTAGTGGCGCCAAAATGAGGAGCGGAAGAGCAATAGTTGCCAGCCCTTTCTATTGCCGTCCTCTCAAGAGTGTTCTCGCAATACAATGGCGTCTTCTAGCAAAATAATTGTGGAGAAATGAGCGCAGATAAAGTTGACGACATGAAGATGTGTTGTGCTTCTTGCGGCGTCGCAGAAGTTGACGAGATTGAATTGAAGGAATGTGCAGATTGCGATCTCGTTAGATATTGCAGTGACAAGTGTCAGAAAAATCATATATCACAGCATACAGAAGCATGTAAGAAACGAGCGGCTGAATTACGTGATGAGATTTTATTCAAGCAACCGGAAAGCACCCATCTTGGGGACTGCCCGATCTGTTATTTACCTCTGCAGCTAGATCCAGAGAAATCTACCATGATGACATGTTGCAGTAAAGTGATTTGTAACGGCTGCGATTATGCTAATAACACAAGAGAGGCGGAGGCATCATTGAATTCATTGTGTTTATTCTGTCGCAGGGCTAAACCAGAAACTGATGAAGGATTCGAAAAGTATATGATGAAAAGAATAGAAGCGAATGATCCAGTTTCCATGCGCCAATGGGGAATCGAGCAATTCAACAAAGGAGACTATCAAAGTGCATTGACATATTTTACCAAGGCTGCTGAATTGGGAGATGTCGACTCACATTTTAGACTGGCATCATTGTATCATTTGGGGGAAGGTGTTGAGAAGGATAGGGGGAAGGGAATTCACCATATGGAAGAGGCTGCTATTGGTGGTCATCCCATTGCTAGATTCAATCTCGGATGGGAAGAGGCGGAAAGTGACAATATTGAAAGAGCAGTGAAACATTTGATCACAGCGGCTAAGCAAGGATATGATGATTCAATCAAACCGCTTATGGCTGCATATAGGAACGGACGTGTCAGCAAAGAGGACCTTGCCGCTGTTCTCCGAGCGCATCAGGCTGCCGTAGATGCAACCAAGAGTCCGCAGAGGGATGCAGCCGAAGAATTTTATCTAGGATAGTGATTAAAATTAGTGATTTATCGCAGGAACGCCATCAAAATTCTCGAGAAGGACAACCGGTCACTTCTAAAGATGATTGGTGAGTATGATAGCAACCTAACTTCATTGACGGCGGAGAGAGATGATGCTACCAAGAAATTGTTGTCCAAAGCATTGACATTGACGCTAGCATGGCTCCAATTTGCCCAATATGCAATGGGACACACGCAGAGAGCAATGATTACAAACCACCATGTGGACATGCAAATGCATGTGAAGAATGCTACGTGAAGCGACCAACGACATACGGATCTCGATCGGGAATGCGGCTATCACGCAGATACCAGTGAATTCCAACATTGCGACAATGGGCACAAGCTGCAGGAGATGTCCAAGAACACACTCATCGTGAATAATTGGGACTACAATTGTGCAAACTGGGTGTATATTGTCCTGTCAAGGGTGCGTACGTGCAAGGGCTCTTCCTCATGAAGCCGCTGGACATGAACAGGGAATTCAGCGTTCCACAAAAGCTACTCGACTTCGAGGCCAGAATGAAGCATGCAAGGAGAACCCATCCTGGACAAACTTTCCGGGCCGGTGTGTACCAGGCGTCGGAGGATGATGTGACAGTGGAATGCTAAACTAGAGACCAGCAGACCTACCATAGTACTTACCTACTCTGCCTATTTACTTGCCAACCACCATAACCATAGTAGTAGCAGTACCGATGACTAGAGAGAAGCCAAATCTTGAAAGAATAGCGGCTATCGTATTTTGAAGAAAGGAAATAAAAGTGATGTGAGTTTTGTAGCTACGTAGTAATGTTCTGTTCATTAGAGAAGCATTGAGTTGGTGTGTATACGGCATCTCGCCCTGCCGTAATAGTGAAGGCAGTGAATGTTAAAGTGATTGTCTGATAGGCTACTGCGTATAGTTTGATTGGATATTGATTAGTTTAGTGTCTTTAATACGTATTAAATGGGGCGCGCTGCAGGGAGCCGATTTGTTGTGTTCCGAGGTGGAGAGAGTGTAACTGAGACGCGGGCCCTCGGGGCTGAGTGCCATTCCCTTTGGTTGGAAAGTGTTGCATATTATTGACATGGTACCCACCTATAAAGTTGCTCTGCAATAATGAGGATACCGTTTAGTCACACTCCCAATTATGATCCTGCGAGCCCCCATTCGAAACTTCAGCAAAACGCAAAACTCGCCACCACGCACGCACGAGACACCACACATCACACAAAACGAACAAACACCATGTTCCTTGTTCCCTATGCCTATCACGCCAGCCGTCATGTGATACAGCGATATGCACGGCTACCTTCATCGGAAATCAACGGCGCATTGAACGATGCGCAGCGATCAGAGCAGAACACGGTATTTCCCTTGGAATTCGGCTCAAGCCGTCAGCGACGTGGTGATGACCATCATCAAACGATGATGTGTGTTCCCTACGCCTATCACGTCAACCGCTTGTTGTTAAAGCGATAAGCATGTCAACCATCATCCGCATTGAACGGGACATCGAGTGATACGCAGAGATATGAACGGATCACTGTAGTTTCCCTGTAATTTGGCTCAACGTCGTCGGACGTGGCGATAGCCATCAGACATAACAATCGCCGCATCCAACAAAGCAAAAGAAGCTATCGCTGTCGATAGATCGCCGAAGGGGCATGGCCATGTTGTGCTCTGAAATAGCAATACATACGACACGCATCGCATTTTATGATTTCGGTTGAGCAGCAATTCATGTGTCCACAAAACAATCAAAGCTCGAGATATGTTAGAATGGACTGCCGCTCCATTCTTCTATCAGTCATCACATAATATAAGCACCTTCCCCCCCACAAACATTGAAGTTGGAGAGTCTTTGGCAGCCGGTATCATCGAACAGAACATGATGAGTCAGGAGATAAGGAAGCAATGCAAATAAACTTTCTTCTTCTACCGTGAACACAACCACACAACACGCATTATTTTGTGCTTGTTGGACGTCATCTTGGGGTCATCAGTCATCTTGTGTTTCGACTACTATAGAAAGCGAGCAACACACCACACAACACGCATTAGTGCTTGTTGGACGTCATCTTGGGGTCATCAGTCATCTTGGGGTCATCAGTCATCTTGTGCTTCGACTCTATAGAAAGCAAGCAACACGTCAATTGATAAGCAGCAGCGTTGATGAACCATTGGAATGAAGATATATCCAAAAGAGAAAATGTGTCAAGTTCGACTATGATCACATCACCTGACTCTGATATGCAACAATCAATCACTTCGAACAAGAACACATTCAATCATCTACAGCAACCAACATATGCGAAACATCAACATTGCCGTAGCAATAGATACAGCGTCATCTACTACAGCATACATATCCACAACAATTCACCACTCCATATCTCCATGGAAAGAATACAAAATTGCAAGAGAAAGAAAGATGGTCAGCCCTGCGAATCATTCAAGAAGCGGGCGAGGTGGGTGACCCACCTGGAGGAGAAGGCGGAGAAGACTAAGACGAATTACAGCAAGAGAAAGATGGATGAAATCACAACGACGACGTATGCGGCGGCAATGAGTGGAGATCTTATCCAGGACAGATATGACCTCACGAGACGGATTACTGATATCATCACCAATCCGAACCAGAAGTGGAAGAAGGCAAAGGTGGATTATGAAATACCGCGCGACTATTTCTCCTAATTCAAATCCACAATGTGCTGGAGTATGAAGAATAACTTATGGTAGTATATTTATGCTGCAGTAGACGGGAGATTATTAGAATGGAGTGGCACTCTGTTCTTCTAGTTTCAGTAGTGGGGAGTCAGAAGGGGAGCAACCTGGGGGTGAAATCTGACATTTGGATCATTGAAGCGAGAAATATGACATGCTAAATCCACCATTTTACCGTATTCTGTCTTGTAATAGGGCCATCTAGCCAAAAAAGCTTTCTCACTTTTCTCGTTTAAGCCAGGTACTTCTCGCTTTCTACGTAGGAACAAATACAAATCCTACGCCGGTATGCTCTACAGGGCTTCTACGTGTCCAACAGGTAAATGATACAGCTAAATTCCAAACATATTAATTCCTACGTTGGCTCTACAGGGATTTTTTGGCTGAATTTGGCTGAATTTACCACCTATAGGGGTAGGGCACCTCCAGCACCCCGAAATTACACGTTGCGCTCCATTCTGATCGGGGCCCCGAGGGCCGATCATAGCTTAGTGGTAGTGGTAGCATCTGTATTGTCTAGTGTGCTGTTATTGTTTCTGGATCCCCCCGTTTTCCCCTTGTTTTCATTTTCGTTGGTAGAATGGCATGCACTCATCGATAGTAGTTTGCTTGTCTTTAGATGGAGCATTACGGTCATTGATGTTTCTGCTGCTGCTGGATGATTCGTGATCTGCGTCTGCGTCTTGGTTGTCCGATTCTTCACTGGTGCTTGTGCTGGAGCTTGAGTTATCAGGTTGCTCGTCTTGGTCGCTGTCGGAAGTGGAGTCGTCGTCTTGCTTGCCTTGGTCCCTACTGGAATTGTCTGCATCTTCAGGCTCGTCGTTGTTGTCGGTGGAGGAGCTGTAAAGATCGTTATCGTCTGGCGTGTCTTTATCGCTTGATGCCAGTGCGTGTTCATAATCATCGTCTTCGTCCTCGGCGGAGCTATTACTGTAATCGTCGTCAAAAGGACTTTCTCCCTCGGAGTAAAGGTCGAGAGTGGATGGCTTCTTATGTTGCCTCCTCGGGTGGTCTCTTTTCATGTTCCAGGTAGAATTATCGTCCTCGGAGGCAAGGAATGTATCATCGTAGTCGAATTCACCTGGCCCGTTCTCGTCGTAGCTATCGTCATCGATTTCTGTCGTGTTCTTTGTGGTGTTCTCTTTTTGTTGGTTTTCTTGGAAGGTAGTTCAGAGTAGGATGGCAGAATTGTTAATGACCATGTAAAAGCGTATGCAATAAGATGTATCCGACTGACGTACCTGGCTGTTTGTCTTTGGTCTTTGTTTGTTGCTCTTGGGTCTTCTTTTTCTCTTCATTAGTTTTGTTGGGCTGCTGGTTGTCATCCTTACTCTTCTGTTGATCAGCTACCGCATTGTGAGCAACGCAGAGAAGTGTAGATGGAACACAATTTAATTAAAAGCTGTGGTTTCACTTACCCTTTTGCTTCTTCTTTGCCGGCATCTTCCTCTCAGGACAGATGTGATCATGCTCTTGTAGTTGCTGTTGGTTCGGAAATTGTTGATGGCAATAGTCGCAGTCATGGATACTGTTTAATTCATCTTGGTTCAACGAAATGTCATTGCTCTCCTCATGCTGCTCACTGGTTTCCCCAACGAAGAGAGATGTTCCTTCGTCGTGAATAGGTGGAGGCGGTAGAAGATCGTCTTGTTGGCGAGCGCCTTGATTGTTCTGCTCAGTAGGTGCTGCGTTTCCTTGCTGTGCAACATTTTCTCGGCGCGATCTGTTGCTAATAATATGTTCACTGGCAGCCAAGATGTCTTTGTCCATCTGTTGATACGCCCGGCGGTAATTGACATTCCCCTCCATCCGATCTTGAATATAAGCATGTTCATTTTCGAAGGGGATGACTTCACCATCTTCAGTGGTTAGAGGAACTCTGAATTGGTCCAATAGACCGCTGATTCTTCTTCCGGGATCCAACCATGGTATGAAGTCGTTCAAGTCCTTATAGGGATCAACAAACTGAGATGGTGTGTGCAGCATTGTTAGTCATGTCTCATTGATACAACGATCGCCCTCTTGGACCCTTGTTTGTTCATTTGAAAGTAATCCAGAAGTTTCCTTTGTGTCCATGAGTTGCCAGATGAAGTAAAGTATCCTTGCAGTTTGTGATTAGATGCTTCGATTGTTGTGAGTGACGTAGAGTCACATAGAGTGGATTCAAGCGCTTGCCAGCCTGTTTCTGTAATTGTAATGTCCCCACCAATATACAAATACTTCAATGTGGTATTACCCCTTAAGAATCGAGCGAGGGTAGCGATTCCTCTATCTCCAATCGGGTTCGTTGAAAGGTCCAAGCAATGCAAGTGGTCTCTTCTCTGGAGTAACTCCCACAAATGTGTAACTCCTGGAGCTGATATCCGGTTGCCTGCTAAGGAGAGCTGTTTCAGCCGAATGGGTAGAGCTCGAGCCATAGGTGCCAATGCTTGATCGCCAATGAGGTTATAGTCCAGATGAATGACTTCGATGCTATTCGCTGGTATGATAATATTTGCGGCTGAATTGTTAATGTTGTTACTTCTCAGCGATAATATTTTGAGGCGGCCTAGATGTGTGATTGCCACACTCATTATTCGAATGGCTGTGTCGCCAAGATAGCAGTCATCAAGGTTGAGATTCAACAGATGCTGCTGCTGTGTAAGAGCCTCTCGAAGGAGTTCCCCCTTAATGTCAACGGGTATGTAAACTGATTCGACAGCTATTCGAAGCCTCTCCAATTTGCAATGTTCCGATTTCAACAAGGTGGATAGCGACACAATATCAATTGTCTCCAAAGGTTCGTCAATGTGCAGTTCCTTTAGCTGCTGGCATTTTTTGAGAGCCCTCATCAGGGGGAGAAGGCTTCCTGTTGAGATTGTGTTTTCGCTCATGATGAATCTTTTGAGTTTCGGCTCGGGACAGTCCGACAACGCCCTTCCAAGAGCTGCACACGATTTTGCATCAAGATTATTGTAGGAAAAGCTGAGTTCCTCGAGTTCGGTAGCGTTGGAGAGTGAACGTGTGATTAAAGGGAAGCTTTTGTTTGTTGTGCTATTTTCGATCGAGATGCCCCGGAGACTGGTGCCCGGGCGACATAGGCACAGGTTAGCGATTGTTTTGGCGCTGTAGCTTCGAATTGTATTCATACACTGGAATGTAATTCCTTTCAAGTTTTTGTTGTTTTGGAATAGAGTGTTTAATTTGACGAAGTTTGTGCTCCCGATATCTGCATTGACTATGAGTTTCTGGATTGAACAGTTTTTCACAAGAGCGTCGATGAAACTTCCAATCCTTCTTTGGTTCATTTTACCTTGCTCACCGTCGCTAATATCAACTGAAATTAAGGTTGTCGATTTAGAAACAAAGAACGACAACCAGCCTAACCACTCCCATCGACGGACCTCAAATACCTGGGGATACATCATGAAATCGTTATCATGGTCTAAATAATGCTGTTTGCCATTATGTATACAGAGTTGATAGCACCTTCCTCTTTTAATTTGCATGCACACTTGAGCATTTAACTGATCCATCGCCATTTCTTCTTCAGTGATTGTCTCAGAACGCTCTTTGAAGTAAAAAGCATTATCTGGATTGAACGTATGTTGAGATGCCATTGTTGTTACTTTATCGACAGCAGAAATGTGATGAAAGTTATGTAGCTATGCGTCGTGTTAATGCTACTTTTATCTGTGTTTTATTTGTTTCTATGTCTCTAGGGAGAGTAGTGCTTCCACTCGGTTGACATGATGTATGGTGATGTGGGTTTGGAGGATTGGAGATTGGAGTTTGGAGTGATTGGAGGTCCCAGGCTTCATCGCTAAATACCTACCACCTTCGCCAACTGTGCAAAAAAAATCGTGTGCTGGGGGTTGCCCACGCAAAGTGGGCCGAGCGCTCTCAAAGCCATCCGAGGGTGCCACCAATCTGGGCAATCTTTCCGTGTGTTGCAAGTTTTTGATCTTGAGCCAAGACAATGTTTTCATCTTCTACGATGACCAAGCAAAGACATGGGGAGTGAAGGGGGGAGGCTGCTCTTCAAACAATTGTGGATCCCAATCTTTATTTACGTTGCTTCCCTTGCTCTTTATCAGCGGTGCTGTAACCCTCCTTCTCCTTCCTCTAGCCTACTTACTTCATCTTCTCCTCCCTGAGAGCCAATCGGACGGAGAAATGGACCGGCGAGGTTGAATACCTAGGCCAATCGGAGGAATGGAGAATGGACCGGCGAGGTTGTGTAAATCGAAGGCCAATCGGAGGAATGGAGAATGGACCGGCGAGGTTGTGTAGATCGAAGGCCAATCGGGGGCCAATTGATGTATGTACTGCATGCCCACAAACACATATCAAGCCCACTGCACAAGTGATTGGGATTGGAGTATTGGAGGAAGATAAAGGTGTGATATTACATATTCATTACTTTAATCTACTGATACTTTATGAATACATCGCACCATTCTGATCCGATTCTCCGGGGAAGCCGTCTGGTTGTATGAGATCATAACACGTCGGCCATTTTCTATCCTGCTTTCTAGATCCCCCAATCCTTGTTGTATTGAATAGCTATTCATCCTTTGCCATTCCTTTTCAAGGGACTTCCTTTGCTTTCGAGTTAAATGGGCCATGTTAGTTAGGAAAGCTGCTGGAGCGTACGGAAGGAATTCAATAGGGGCTGAACCTTTCGAGCCGTTGCCACTGTTGTGTTTCACCATACGGAGGGTGATGTTTTGAGTCTCGCCGACATAACATCTGTCAAGATCTACTGTCGAAACTATCATGTAGACGAACCCAGATTCGCTATTGGGTAAGGTAACATTACACAGCTTGTATGGATAGTTGTGCTCGATGTCGATCATCTGAGTACCAACTGATGGATGATTCGTGGCGAGTTCTCCATCTTCGTCACCGGAGATGCTCCATTGTGTAAGGATCTCCTCTATATAGTTGTCCCAACACGTTTTCTTGCACAACGTCTTCCACAATCTCTCTAAGGCAGTTTCTCTCTCCCCCACAATGTATATCAAGTCAGCTCGCGGGCTTCGCGACAGCATTACTACAACTTGTCCACGATCGAATGGCGATGAATCGTTACTAACTTCGATTGCAACAGGGCTGTAAATTGTTTCCCCCTGGGAATGGAAATGCGACACGAGAAGAGCAATGTGGGTTAGATCTGTTTGAATCGTAATTACATGTTCCACTGATTAACTTGTACGGACATGCTTCTTACCTGCTGCTTGTTAATGGTCGATGCTCCAAGGTGTCGTAAGGTGTATTGTGATCGATACGCTTCGGTGCCATTCGTAGTAATCAACCTCTCTGGAGCCAATGAGATCTTCACTTTCGTCCATCCCTTGTCGAGAAGATCCTTTTCATCTAACGTCTCTTTACTGACAAGCGAAGCCTTAAACTCTGCTGGAGCAGCAAGCAGAGATATATCCCAACGATTGTCGAATTGTTCCTTGGAAGGTAAAGTGGTCATCACCATGACCTGGCTCTGACTGAAGTTTTCTTGGTTAATGGTGGCTTCAAAGATAGCTCCCTCAAAAAAGGCGAGTCGCCTCGGCTCCCTGACTTTTCGATCCAGAGATGATTGAATCTCCTCGTTTTGCGTTTCCCTCAATTCAGCCCTACTATTGGCAGTCCTTTGAAAGTCCCGAGCGTTACACACCATGAACGGTTTGCGTTCATTCTCCAGTTGCTTGATGCAAGAACCCACGTAATCGTCGGCTTGCTCGCAGGCGCTCTTTCTTGTCGAGTACATTCGCTGTACAGATGTGTCGAGACGCTCATCTTGCATCGACTTCACAAAATTCACATTCTCCCTCATCAAATTTTTGAATCGTTCCTCTAAGTACGCGTTGCCGATCAATTTTTCGGGGTTCATGCGAGTGATGTTTTGTATCTCCTGAAGATTTTTGTCGGTGGCTGCACGGACAGAATGCCTTAGGGAAACCATTGTGAAGTCGGTCATTATGTGGCTTGATAGCAGAAATGGTAGACCGTTGATCGCACCGAGTTGGCAATGGCTGAGGAGAAGGAGGATGGAAGAAGGAAAGCACTTGAATGAGAGAAAGAGAAGAACAAAGGTAGAGCATTATGCAGAGCAGAAATTGCCGACTCACTCAAAAGAACCCAACAACAAGCATCCACCAAATGGAAGTTGGCATTGTCGTATGTCTCGCAAGATGACATCAATGATTGATAATTGCTGAGCGCTAATTTGTGCACACTCGTCGAGTAGTAGTACGTCCACAGTCATCAACAGATTCAGCAATTGCATATTGGACTTTCGATGCAGTTTTTGAATGGCCAGCTGTGAGAAGAGAAGATGGTGCAAGGTTAGAGAAATGAAATCGGTATGAGTTATAGAAGCAGAAAGAAAGCGACACTATTGTACTTACTTCAGCAACTCTTCTTGGGTTGGCAGCGCTCTTGTTTACATCAAGCTGAAAGAGCCTGTGCAAATGTCTCCCACCGAGAGAGTTGCTTCGTTTTGCCATTAGCGACGTAGGCAAAACCCTCAGCCCCTGGGTCAATGCATACAGCCCCTGGGCTAACAGGATAAAACTTTTGCCCGACCCAGGGTTTCCGTGAGTGAGCACTCCACGTGTTTGTGACTTCACACCAAACTGCAGAGAATACTTCTTCACAGAATTAATTCCCATTCTAAGCGCCATTCTTTGCTCTTTATACGACGAGTCAGATTGTTGCTCCGACTTCGGGATCGTTTGAAGAGGGTCCCAGTGAATAGGATTCTGTTTTGTTGCCATTAGCACGTCAGATTTCTTTGGTAGGGCCTCCAGAGTAGGTAGGGTCTCATACATCACATCAAGTTGCGTCGAGGTATATTCCTCCCATTGCTTTTGTATTTCTTCATTCTTCTCGAAGAGGAGCTCAGTAAGAATTGATGGTGGGAGCTCAGCTAACGGAATTTCGTCATCAAGGAGGATGGATAGTAGCAGTCGCTTCGTAGTAATAATGTATCTCTGCATCTTGCGCATCGTTATTGGGTACACCGAAAACACTTCAATGATAACTTTCCTCAACAATGTGTTCGTATATCGTTTCAAGTGTTCAGTAGAGTCTAAATGAGAATCCGGAATAAGCCCTATTTCAGCAAAGCAATTCTTCATAGACTTTTTGGTCTTCAATTCAAGCTCTGTTTGAACGTTCCCCAGCACAAGCATCATATGAAGGAGGAATTGACTTGAATTGGCTGGAGAAACGTTTGAGAAAACCGGAACGGGGAGGGAGGCGTCAACGTCATCAATGAAGAGAGGACAATCCAATTTGTCATTGATAACACGGAGAAGGTAGTTGCGTAACCTCCAAGACAAATCGCCCACATCCATACGCTTGATGTTTTCCAGGTGTCTGGAGACAGAATTCAGTGCTTTCTTACGCATTCGCACCCTTCTCCCAACACCGTCGATCCACATGCATTTCGTTACATCACTATTGAGACCTTCGCTTATCTCCGCCGCCGTCATTGGAGTCTTATCTTGCCTAAACCATCGATAGTAATCTCGCAGTTTCGCAAACAATTCCATCATCTCTACTGGACGAATAGAGAACAAAGTAACATTGTCGTAAGTGGCCGATTTTGTCACCGTTCCCTTCATGGTCAGCTCCTGGTACTTCGTCATCACCTGTGCCTTCTTCAACTTCCGGAGCGTGGCCATGTCACCTTTGGAGCTTGTAACATCTGGTGTTGGTTGAATCACCTTGCCCGTTTGTTTGCAGAGCTTGATAGAGGTTGTGCTGCGATTCTCAAAAGGTTTGGTGGGTACTTGCACAAACTCGATGTTTGTTACGACCTCATAGAATCCCTTTGACAGAAGAAGAGAAGACAAGTTGAGTGCTCTGATTCAATACCAACAACGTTGGTTCTACTGATCAACTCACCAGAATCAACGACTGCATCTCAGTGAATGCAATTGCTCGACCAGTTGGGTGGTTACGCCCCCTCGACTTTCTGAAGAGACTCGTTTCATTCTTGAAGCTCCTTGATATTTTAGTGTTATGCAAGAATTGCTTCTCAACTTTCAGGACTGCACCAGAATGCGAATCACTCCAGATTACACATCGATTTCCCTGATCGAGCTTCACAATGTACTTAACCACATATCGGGAAACCCCATTCGTGTTTGTCAAGACTTGGGAGTTCTGCATACTCCTAGTTAACAAGAAGAATTCTTGTATGACAGGCGACATATTATCTCTTGCACTCTGGTAACGTAGAAAAGACGGGAAGCATCAGAAACGAATATCCATCATGCAATGTTACGAGTTACGAGACATACAAATGCACTTACAGGAGTCACTCTTCCCATATGCCTCGTCGGGTTTAACACCTGGTGTTTCATCCGACCGTTCGGGAACCCTGATGATGGCTCTTCATACAAGTCACACTCTTGTAAAATTTTCAAGCACGGATCTGACCAATTGATTTTAAGCGGAATGAAATCGTCAGTAAGCGGATGGATAGAATCAAATACAGGGTGCGGCTTTTTACAGCGATAGTCACTTGGATCACCCTTATCTCCGACACAGATCTGGCATCTATCTGAGCAAGTATGACCTAAGAAGTCTCCAGCCTGATCAAGTGCAACATTATAATCATTTCTATCCTTCAATAGTCCTTTCTCGATGAGGGATGGGATTTCTTCCGGCAATATCAAGTCACAAACAGCAGATCTCTGCAAGTGACAAACGAATTCCTTGAATTGCTCATTGTCTAAATCGTTGCGATACAAACCAATGAGTCCATGAATGTGACAGAGATTTCCTAAAAGATGAAATGTGGCAGCACAAAACAATGAGAACAAGAAGAACACTTTGAGATCATTCAAGCATATTACAACATACCATTCTCCTCTTGATATTCTACGAAAAAGAGATAGATACTTCGTGAGCGACTTTGAGCAAGAACAAGCAAAGATAGAACAAGCTTCTTACCATCTCGGAAGAAGACGGGAATGACCCTTCCCAAGCAGGTTGAAGTAGACTTCATGATGAAATCTAACAGCAATGACCGAACTTCGGCCCAAGCTCTATTTACAACTGTCATATATGCCATTTCATACGCTTGGCGATATTCCCACTTTGCATTCGAACTCAAATATTTCCACCGGGGTATATGTTTCGTCCACTCAAGAGACTCTTTATACTCGAAGAGGTGTCTGATTCCAGGATGTGTCGACTGGCAAACTGTAAAAGTGAGGAACTTATCAAAGCCGACATCTTCATCTTGAGAGGCTGCTGCAAGATTCATTGCCGCCTGACTAGAATCCATCGTACCACTAAGGTTTGCATCGTTACTCCCCCGTACCGTTATTCCAGGCTTCGATGAATTGTTACAATAACCAACATTGGATAAAGTTTTTCCGACCTCAGAAGCAATGTTGCCAACTGAAGCAGACGAGTAAGGAGACGACCCTGCTACATTACTCACTTTGAACCCGTGTTGATTCAAAAGGTTCGAATGTATATTGCATGCAGCCTTATTCGCTTCTACATCGAACAAAAATGCTGTGTAATTATGGTCTGTTGCCGCTGGAGAACATACATGAGTAGCCAGGCAACGTGCAACTTGAATGGTGGAAGCAAAGCCGTCGGGATTGGTTGTATTCCTGTAACAGCTTATAGGCCGACAACCCAGTATTGAATGCCGATCGCGTGCAGAATCGGCCCAATATATGTTAGGAAACAACGTCGAGTCCAAGTACATCAGTTCCCATGATATACCACGAACAGAGGAAACAAGTTTCTGGATGAAATAACGTTGAAAGTTGGTGCCTCGAATGCTCTTGTTGAATCTTGTGCACACACGACCAAATTGATTGAACAAGATGTGCATTGGAGCGTAGGAGGACGGCTTTCCGTCGTCCTCCGTTGTCCGTATCGGCGATACTAAAGTTGTGTTGAGGTCAGCAGCATTAGTTCGAGGTATCCCACCTCCAAATTCTGACGGTGACGTATTCATTGCATCATATTCCGACGTCACAGCCTAGAGGGATTGAAAGGAATACAATACAAATCATTGAGCATTGGCATTCATATAGACGAAATACTCAGCGGAAAATCACAAACGACTCACAAAATTTGTCAACAGAGAATCAACAGAAGTGGGCGTCGATTGCACATCAACTCCAATTCTTGAGGCACTCTCAACCATTCCATCACGAATCTTCCTCCTTTTCGGACTTGGCTTGCTATCGTCCATTACACATTCCAAATCACTACAGTCGTCATCATCATCATCTCTTTCATAGGATTCTGCAGAAGATACACTATCACCATCTTCACCGTAGTCGGGATCGTCAAACTCATCAAAGTTGACGTCATTGCCTTCGTTAACATTCTCGTCATTATCGGCCCTCGGGGCCCCGATCAGAATGGAGCGCAACGTGTAATTTCGGGGTGCTGGAGGTGCCCTACCCCTATAGGTGGTAAATTCAGCCAAATTCAGCCAAAAAATCCCTGTAGAGCCAACGTAGGAATTAATATGTTTGGAATTTAGCTGTATCATTTACCTGTTGGACACGTAGAAGCCCTGTAGAGCATACCGGCGTAGGATTTGTATTTGTTCCTACGTAGAAAGCGAGAAGTACCTGGCTTAAACGAGAAAAGTGAGAAAGCTTTTTTGGCTAGATGGCCCTATTACAAGACAGAATACGGTAAAATGGTGGATTTAGCATGTCATATTTCTCGCTTCAATGATCCAAATGTCAGATTTCACCCCCAGGTTGCTCCCCTTCTGACTCCCCACTACTGAAACTAGAAGAACAGAGTGCCACTCCATTCTAATAATCTCCCGTCTACTGCAGCATAAATATACTACCATAAGTTATTCTTCATACTCCAGCACATTGTGGATTTGAATTAGGAGAAATAGTCGCGCGGTATTTCATAATCCACCTTTGCCTTCTTCCACTTCTGGTTCGGATTGGTGATGATATCAGTAATCCGTCTCGTGAGGTCATATCTGTCCTGGATAAGATCTCCACTCATTGCCGCCGCATACGTCGTCGTTGTGATTTCATCCATCTTTCTCTTGCTGTAATTCGTCTTAGTCTTCTCCGCCTTCTCCTCCAGGTGGGTCACCCACCTCGCCCGCTTCTTGAATGATTCGCAGGGCTGACCATCTTTCTTTCTCTTGCAATTTTGTATTCTTTCCATGGAGATATGGAGTGGTGAATTGTTGTGGATATGTATGCTGTAGTAGATGACGCTGTATCTATTGCTACGGCAATGTTGATGTTTCGCATATGTTGGTTGCTGTAGATGATTGAATGTGTTCTTGTTCGAAGTGATTGATTGTTGCATATCAGAGTCAGGTGATGTGATCATAGTCGAACTTGACACATTTTCTCTTTTGGATATATCTTCATTCCAATGGTTCATCAACGCTGCTGCTTATCAATTGACGTGTTGCTTGCTTTCTATAGAGTCGAAGCACAAGATGACTGATGACCCCAAGATGACTGATGACCCCAAGATGACGTCCAACAAGCACTAATGCGTGTTGTGTGGTGTGTTGCTCGCTTTCTATAGTAGTCGAAACACAAGATGACTGATGACCCCAAGATGACGTCCAACAAGCACAAAATAATGCGTGTTGTGTGGTTGTGTTCACGGTAGAAGAAGAAAGTTTATTTGCATTGCTTCCTTATCTCCTGACTCATCATGTTCTGTTCGATGATACCGGCTGCCAAAGACTCTCCAACTTCAATGTTTGTGGGGGGGAAGGTGCTTATATTATGTGATGACTGATAGAAGAATGGAGCGGCAGTCCATTCTAACATATCTCGAGCTTTGATTGTTTTGTGGACACATGAATTGCTGCTCAACCGAAATCATAAAATGCGATGCGTGTCGTATGTATTGCTATTTCAGAGCACAACATGGCCATGCCCCTTCGGCGATCTATCGACAGCGATAGCTTCTTTTGCTTTGTTGGATGCGGCGATTGTTATGTCTGATGGCTATCGCCACGTCCGACGACGTTGAGCCAAATTACAGGGAAACTACAGTGATCCGTTCATATCTCTGCGTATCACTCGATGTCCCGTTCAATGCGGATGATGGTTGACATGCTTATCGCTTTAACAACAAGCGGTTGACGTGATAGGCGTAGGGAACACACATCATCGTTTGATGATGGTCATCACCACGTCGCTGACGGCTTGAGCCGAATTCCAAGGGAAATACCGTGTTCTGCTCTGATCGCTGCGCATCGTTCAATGCGCCGTTGATTTCCGATGAAGGTAGCCGTGCATATCGCTGTATCACATGACGGCTGGCGTGATAGGCATAGGGAACAAGGAACATGGTGTTTGTTCGTTTTGTGTGATGTGTGGTGTCTCGTGCGTGCGTGGTGGCGAGTTTTGCGTTTTGCTGAAGTTTCGAATGGGGGCTCGCAGGATCATAATTGGGAGTGTGACTAAACGGTATCCTCATTATTGCAGAGCAACTTTATAGGTGGGTACCATGTCAATAATATGCAACACTTTCCAACCAAAGGGAATGGCACTCAGCCCCGAGGGCCCGCGTCTCAGTTACACTCTCTCCACCTCGGAACACAACAAATCGGCTCCCTGCAGCGCGCCCCATTTAATTCCAACCCACATTAGTATCAGAAGAAGAATAGTACTCATCAGATTCGAGTATATCGTCCTCCGTGTCTGTGTCTAAATTAGAATCAATCTGGTCTTCAACATCGGGGTACCATTCGCCACTGCAATCGAAAGACAAATCATTGTCATCGCAACTTTCGTCTTCGACGTCTTCTTCGTAACTTTCATCTTCGCTCTCTTCCATGATGTCAGCATGACTTAGATTCTCATCATCAACGTTTGAGGAACCCTCAGGTCGCAAAAAGACAGGGCTGCCTTCTTTCTCATAGGTAGAAAAGCATTGCGAACAAATACGCGTTGCACATCCAGACTTCCCACAGCAGTATTTCTCCTTCTTCTCACAACCATCAGTCATGCATTGCCTCTTCATGCATGGCCTAGCACCAGATATAAGCAGAGGATTCAGCTCCGAACAACTACAAAACACATCACATTGCGCACCAATAGATTTAAAGAAGTCCATATGATACGAGTCTTCCATACACCTATCCACTCTTACAAATAGAGTCACATATTGAAAACCAGTCGGCAGTGCTGGGTAAACATCGTCTTTTTCGCGAAGATCTTTATCCTGTGTCATCATGAGACTTCCATTCCTTGCTTGACGCCACCAATTAGAATATCCATCAACACCACCACCATGTCGCGAAAGCCTTGTACAATCATAGTTAGATGGATTGCTATCGCCATTCTTGGATGTAAACGACATTACGACCCGTGCCTCGAACAAAACAGGACCGCTTAAAGTAGAGGAAAGTTCAATAGAAGCTCTATCCTTCGGTCGATACGAGCCGATGACGATAAGTATCTTCTTGGATGCATAGACATCTGGACGACTCGTTATACTGTCCACTGAATCTAGCACAGAAATACTTGGATAATCTTCTTCATTGAGGAGTTTTCTCAAGTATGATACATTGAACCTATAGAAAAGCTCAGCATCCTCACTGGGGCTTCCACGAAAGGTTTTCATCCAACGAGGGGCTTTATCGTCAATAAGTTCTCGAACCCGTCCAGCTGCAAGTTTCCCCACGAATGGAGATTTGGGATGATGGCGTAACGTGAATTCCCTGAAGTATTCGAAACAAACATGGGTAAGAAGATGACCTGAGAATTCATCATAACGATGGGCGCTATGCTTCTGATCTAGAGCACAATAGAAATCACATGACCCAGCAGCCAACGAGGCAAGACAATAGGTCATCATCGTATGAGAACCTTTGTTAGCACCTTGAGTCCATCTGTATGGAAGTATTGCTTTCATTCGACAACCATAAGCTTTGATGTCTTCTTCTTGACAGTTGTATATACACGGCAGCCAGGGTCTTGCTAGCATATACGTCTTGGGAGTGAGTTCTCCACCAACCTTTGATCTCTGGAGAACAACAGCCTCGATTTTAGGATTTTGAGACGAGGCTTGCTGGAGGATGAATGCATTCTTCTTTGGGCAAAAAGTGGCGCCGACCCGCAGGGATGCCAGAAACTCTTCACCAACTATATTCATATACTTCCGATTGGACTCATCAACAAGTTCAGAATATAACTCCTCTGACATTTTACCCTGCCGGAACAATTCTTGAGCTAGAACGCGTATATCTTCTCTACCGGCATATGAGAGAGTCTCATCATTGTGTAACATTTCCGAAAGGCATTGAAACCTATGATTCAACGTTATATTGGCAGAATCGCATCCAAAAAAGCAGGACTGTGTACACCTCACAGTTGTCTGAGTGCAATGTTTCTTTGCCATCTGAGGAACCAACGTGTTAGGCCTCAAACAGCATGGTGAGAGCTGCGCCGCTTTGCAACACGAAAGATTGTGATGCGGCTTTCTTGGGGGATGCGTGTACAGACGTTTACGCGAGCATGCACTTGAGTGCTCTCTACAACAGAGAACATGTAATCCAGAACCCCGAACTAACTGCACGCTAGGAAGAACAGACCAATCATCATTTAGCAAGACTGTGTCAGTCCATTTATCGGAGAAGTACCCCGGCCAGGACGTCTCAACAGTGTGCATCTGTTTTACAAACTGCTGAGGGATATTGAGAACAACGCGCCTGAGATAGTTCTGAATCACTAAAGCAATATTCATTCTTGAAGATCTGTGTGCAAATTCGGTACAACCCCACTAAAGAAAAATACAGAAGTCAGAGTTAGTTGCTGGAAAGAAAGAAAGCAGCCACATCTACGACATAAACACACTTACAGGACACAGGACATCAGGCAATATAGAAGGTGTGACACAGTCGTTCTCATCAACACCTGGAAGGCGATGTGGATCCAACGCATTCAAAAACCCCTTATAGGTGTAAGACATAATATTTCTGTCGAAATTTGAAATGTCCTCTGTCCGATCAGCAAAGAATGATGGAGGGCTCTCCTCAGAAATATTCCCCACAAGATTCTTATCCTTGCTCGGCAGATAAGTCTCCAGGTAAGGCATCCAGTAAGGACGAAGAGACACCGGGACCAATCTCCAAAGTTCCTCGAGACTGTACACTTCCTGGAACAGTTTACCGGAAGACATGTCCTTCCCAAACAGCATATCACAGAACACTGACGCCCAGATGTTTTCCCAAGAATATCTCCTCCTATCTGCTTTCACAGCATCCTCCTTACTTAAAGTTTCATCAACACCCAAGAACCTGTAGCAATCCTCACACAAAATAAAGGTGGTGGCATTACACTCATTGGTGCTCATGACTCTCTTCAGCGGAGTTCGAAGCTTCTTTATTCGATGAGAAGCGTAACAACAATATTTCAAATAATAGCTTGACGAAGGATCCATACATATAGGCGACCGAAAGCAATTAGAACACCTAATCACGCCTGTCTGTAATGGGCTATGCAGCCACCTGGGAGTACAGGATTTCGATATCGCATAAGCACGAGCTTGTTCCCATACTCGATCAAAATCTTCAGGCTCGGGTACTTCAGTAGGACAGCACAACTCCTGTACTGCCTCAACCGACTTCTTCTGGGAGGGAGTCTTCTTCTTGCCATCGTTGGAGGGAGTCCTATCGTTGCTCTTCTTGGAACGAGTCTTCTTCTTGCCATCGTTGGAGGGAGTCCTATCGTTGCTCTTCTTGGAACGAGTCTTCTTCTTTGGGGGAGTCTTCTTCTTACCCTTATTGGGCGGTGCTGATGTAACACGTTTTTGATGGTACTTTGCATTCTTTAGCCGAGTTGCATTTGCTTTCTTGGCTGCGGCATTTGCTCTTGCCTCGAGGAGTAGACCATAACCTTTTTCAGACTCTTTCACGTCATCTGCCGTTGCCGTTGCTCCTATTGCCTTGGAGCGGACCTGCACTGAAGCTTCAACTTGTTTTGGCATAATTAATAGTGATGTGTTATTGATGTTGTAGAATAAATGGGCACAAGAAGAGGAAGAAGGGAAAAAGACTTGAACTTGGAAAGATGCTGCTAGAACTAATGCGGATAGAACAACTGGAGAATGCATTATAATGACTGAAGAATAATCACGCTCGATATATCTTGATAAAGATGATATTGATAATGGCAATTGCTTAAATAATGGTTTCAGTGCATCGGACATACAAACACACATCAAAGACACTGCATGCAGATGGCAGATGGCGACAACCCAGGGTCCATACTTCAAGTCACGGACCGGCGAACTGAGGGTGACGTGAGAATGATGTCAGAGAGAAGAACCTACATACCTATTCTGACGACCCAGAGAGCACCTTAGCTGAATGAGACTTGACTTGAATGCCCATAGCCACTACTTCAATAGCTAACGTCACTAAAAAGTCCTGAATTCGGGGGTTTGAAGCGGCCCTGAGGCCCCAGAAAAAGGGATCAATAACCTTAAAACGGTCTTAAGGGTTAATGGAATACCTTGCTGCGGACTCACACAAAATCGCTTTTGGACGTCGGAATTGGTTGTGGCAGCTCCCATATGACGAACCGGCTTTGGAAAATGGACAAAACTAACGGGAGGTCGGTTCGAGCAGATAGATTTTTTTTGGATTGGCGGGTGGCATTCGGTCCTTGGAGGCGGGCGCAGTTCCCTAACCCACGCCCGCCCAAGTCCCTGGGCGTTGGTCTGCAAAGAAGCGCACGCATCCCAACAAGAAGCTTGCTGCGCCGCAACCAAGTATAGGTTGTTGACTGAATGAATAAAAGGCTGTGTAGTGTGAGGATGCCATTCATGGCGCGACCTCTGATCTCTTATCTTTCTACCAAACTAAGTATCAAAGCACGAAAGTACACAATACCAGCATGGCTTAATTGGCTTGCTCACCGACGCTAATCATACAGCATAATATTATGCAGATGCAGCCGATTAACTATAAATATAAATTTCAATAGCGGCGGTTCAAATGAGCGAAGAGAATGATAATAATGCAGCGGGCACATCAGCCTGTGCTTCTTGCGGCAGCGCAGAAGTTGATGACATCAAATTGAAGGAATGTGCTGATTGCGATCTTGTTCGATATTGTAGCGATGAATGCCAGGAAAATCATAGTCCACAGCACGAAGAAGCTTGCAAGGAACGAGCGGCTGAATTGCGCGACGAGTTGTTATTTAAGCAACCGGAGAGCACCCATTTTGGAGACTGCCCGATCTGCTGCTTACCTCTGCAGCTTGATTCACATAAATCCGTTATGATGGCGTGCTGCAGCAAATTAATTTGTGTCGGCTGTGATCATGCCAATAAGATACGAGAGACGGAGGCATCATTGATTTTTTCATGCCCATTCTGTCGAGAATCGTTGCCTACAACAGACGCAGAAGTTGATAAACAAAGGATGAAAAGAGTCGAGGCAAATGATGTAGTTGCGATTGGCCAAGAAGGATTTATACGCCACGACAAAGGAGACTATATCAAGGCATTTGAGTATTATACAAAGGCTACTGAATTGGGAGATGTGGAGGCACATTACAAACTGGCATGTATGTATAATTATGAGCATGGCGTTGAGAAGGATAGGGGCAAGAAAAATTTTCATCTGGAAGAGGCTGCAATTGGTGGGCATCCATTAGCGCGATACAATCTTGGAATTGGAGAATGGAATAATGGCCATACTGAGAGAGCAGTGAAACATTGGATCATCACTGCCTCACAGGGAGATGATCTATCAATCAAAGCGCTGATGGTTGCCTATAAGGAAGGATTTGTAAGCAAAGAGAACCTTGCTGCTGCTCTCCGTGCACACCATGCAGCCGTAGATGCAACCAAGAGTCCGCAGAGGGAGGCAGCCGAAGAATACCATCAAACTGAGAGAAGTGGTGTAGATACTTAAATTTTGTCTTCTCTCTTTAGGAGTTTGCAATGAACTCCCAATAAGTACCACCTATCCAGATGTAGATGTGGTTTCGTATGCAGCAATGTATTGATGATTTGTCATACCCAATTATTTGAATTTCAGTTCATTTTGGCACCTACCACTATGCGGCTACGGTTATAAGATGCTATAGATATATAGATAATTACCTTCTTTCATATATCCTCTCTCTCCTGGAGATATATATGGGGATGGAGTGCTCAGTTATGTGATTATGTGCTGATTGCCACGGAGTTGGATAGGGTTGGTTCTAGCTATCATAGTGAAATATTCTCGTAGAATCACCTATCCCAAATCAAATCCAATTGGATTCCATCAAGCCTAGCTAGGTCGACCGTCAGCTCGTGCCTCCTCGAATGAAGCTGCTGTCGAGCTGCTGTAATTAGGATCGCTGTTGCCATCATGCAATTGCCATCCATTTTGATGCTAAATCGTTTATGACCCCTAAGTATGTCTCTGTAGGTGGGGGTCTCAGGTACCTCTAGAGGAGGAAGGCGACGCAACAGCATGGATGTTGTTACGTTGCGCTAACAAAATACGGGCGCAACTACCCCTATTTTGCCCCAAGATAAGGATCTGGGTACCATGACAGCACTGGTGCTCATTTATTGCTGCTAACTTTCCACTTTGGGGAATACAACGCTGCCTTCAAGGGGGAGCAAGCCCGTCCGCTAGAGTGAAATGCGCGGAAATCTTCAAGACGGAAAGAAAAGATGATGGGTACTTAGTAGGCCGATGATGATGGGCAATGCGATGGGCGCAGCAAAAAGACATGAATTCATATCCACCATGAACTTAGGTCACTAATCTTATCTGAGTGTACAATACAGGCGTCGGAGGATGATGTGACATGTGACAGTGGAATACTAGACTAGACCAGTTCACAGCAGACCTACCATACTACAAACTCTGCCTATTTGCCAACCTACTTAACATACATAGCAGCACCGATGACAAGAAGCTTGCTGCGTCGCAACCTTGAATGTTTCTCAATACAATTCCAAGAGAGTCATTTCCATCGAGAAACCTTTGCCCGTCTTCCGTGAACGGACAGGAAAATTGTGCATTTGGAGTGGCGCCAAAATGAAAGCTTCAACATCCAAGCAACCAGCAACCAACATCAGCCCACCACCAACGAACCACCAACGCAATGGTCTTCTCACTACTTCTTCCTTCTTCCCTGGATTTGCAACAGCTATTGTACATACCTACAGCATCGCTTATTTACTTTCTCGACCCCCCAACGTCGAGTCCTCAATCATAACATTGTTCTCCTGTTGTTCTGGTAAAATATTTTTGGAGCGATGGCAGAAATGAGCGCAGAAAAAGTTGATGACATGTTGATGTTTTGTGCTTCCTGTGGCATCGCAGAAACTGATGACATCAAATTGAAGAAATGCAATGCTTGTAAATCTGTTCGATATTGTGGCGTCAAATGTCAGAGGGAGCACAGGCGACAGCACAAATATGATTGTAAGAAACGTGCCGCAGAATTACGTGACGAAATATTATTTAGGCAACCGGAGAGCAGCTATCTTGGTGACTGCCCGACCTGTTGTTTACCTCTATCGATTGATCCAGAGTATTCTACCATCATGATGTGTTGCAGCAAAAAGATTTGTAACGGCTGTTATTATGCCAATGAGAGACGAGAGAAGGAGGCATCATTGATTCCAACGTGTTCATTTTGTCGACAGCCTGTAGCTGTACGAGCAGGGGATGAACTGGAGAAACAAAGGATGAAAAGAATAGAGGCGAATGATCCGGCTGCTATGAGCCAAAAAGGAATAGAGCTAGACAAAAAAGGGGACTATAAAAGTGCATTGACATACTTTACAAAGGCTGCTGGATTGGGAGATGCCGAGGCGCATTATTGGCTGTCACATTTGTATAGTGATGGGCTTGGTGTTGAGAAGGATAGTCGGAAGAAAATTCACCATCTGGAAGAGGCTGCTGTTGGTGGTCATCCCGAAGCTAGATACAATCTTGGATGCATTGAGAATAAGAATGGCAACATCGAGCGAGCAGTGAAGCATTGGATCATCGCTGCCAACCAAGGAGATGATGATTCAATCAAAGCGCTGATGAGGATGTTCAAGGGGGGATTTGTCGAAAAGGAGGTTCTTGATGCTGCCCTTCGTGCACACCAGGCCGCTGTAGATGCAACCAAGAGTCCACTGAGGGATGTAGCCGAAGAATTTTATCGGTTACGTGACGGGCTATTTTCAAGCAATTGAGTTACAGTTGCAGTTAATCTATGATTGGCTATCTATCAAACATTGCCAATCGTTTGCGTTTGCCTCTTCTATGTAAATATCTCGAACAAGCGTTTTCAATTGCTTCATCATCTTCTTTGGGCAAACATCCATGTACACTTCTTTTGATGACGACTTGCTATAATGCATGAGTTCGAGACGACGTACCAATAGCGGCAGCTTTCGTTTCCATTCGACCGAGTATTTGTCATTCTTCATGAATTCAGCGATGAGTAGCTCGTACATTCTCACCGTGGTTCTTCTACGCATTGCTTTATCGTCTGCTTCATGACGCCAGTTATCATTGCTGTATCGCCCTCCACCTTGATTGGGCTGTAGCTGCTTCTCTTCTGCGTGCATTGTAGTATACTTATTTCCGCTTCTCTCTCAATTAATGAGAGAGAATGATTAACTATGCACATTATGATACACGGATATCAAGACACATCTTGCTGATCATTTGAATAACTTTCAATATTGTACTTCCTGGTATTATGAAGTTGCTCGTGCCAAGTAGAGGCCAAAAGGCAAGACTGTGTATTGGTGATTTGCGCGAATGCCTAAAAGGCAGGAACTTGAAAACTGGCTCTCTTTTCTCCGTCATTTTTTCACTACCTATTTTTGTTCTTGAATTGTAAGAGGGAGAGTGAAAGCAGCTCTCCTTCTCAGCCGCGACATTGCTCAACAATACCATGGGGAAACGTAATAATAATGGCGAGGCGAAGCAGGCCAATAAGGAGCGACAGGCCGCAGCGGCCAAGGAACAGCAAGAGGCGCTCGAAGCGCAGATATCACAGCTTCAGATCGGGGGCGAATCAACCGATGTCGATCTTGTTCGATATTGCAGCGATGAATGTCAGAAGGACCACATACCGCAACACAAAGAAGCTTGTGTAAAACGAGCGGCTGAATTAGTGCGTGACGAATTATTATTCAAGCAACCGGAAAGCAGCCATCTTGGGGACTGTCCCATCTGCTTCATACCTCTGCCGCTTGATCTAAATAAATCCACCATGCATAGTTGTTGCAGTAAAGTGATTTGCAACGGCTGCTATCATGCCAATGAGTTGCGAGAGGCGGAAGCATCATTAGAAATTAAATGTGCATTCTGTCGAGAACCTGCCCCCTCCACTGATGAAGAAATTGATAAACGAAGGCTGAAAAGAATAGAGGCGAACGATCCAATTGCTATGTGTGAAGAAGGATCAAAGCAATACAAGAAAGGAGACGTTAGCAGGTCATTTGAGTGGTATACAAAGGCTGCTGAATTGGGAGAGATGGAAGCCCACTGCAAACTGGCAGTTTTGTATTATGTTGGGCGAGGCGTTGAGAAGGACAGGGGAAAGCAGTTACACCACTGGGAAGAGGCTGCTATCGGAGGTCATCCCACTGCTAGATACTTTCTTGGATGCGACGAAGAGGAAAGTGGTAATATTGAGAGAGCAGTGAAACATTGGATGATCGCTGCCACACAGGGAAATGATGATTCAATCAAAGCGTTGATGGATTTGTTTAAGGAGGGATATGTCAGCAAAGATGACCTTGCTGCTGCTCTCCGCGCACACCAGGCCGCTGTCGATGCAACCAAAAGTCCACAGAGGGAGGCGGCAAAGATAGCTAGAATCTAGCAGGAGTATGAAAAGAAGCTAACCAACGTATGCTCGTTCCATAAAAACATGTAATTCGTTCTTTCTGTTTCATTGAAGCCCGCTTGTCTGATATGTCTGATTGCAGTATGAAGTGAAAGTGGCTAGTAACATGAGCGATGTAATACTCAGTTATCAGAAAATATAGATCAGCCTACTGTGACGCCTATCACTGTCAGCTGCTGAGAATGTTGACATAGTATATTTAGGGTCGATTTGATGATAGCTATTATTGACTTCTCCATTCTTGCACACCCAGCGACTCACCCTCGTCGCCTCTGCATTGCCAGCCGCTGCTGCCTCATTGTGTCTTGCTTTTGCCGCCCAGCCGTCCCTTTGGCAGCCCTTGCTTTGGCCTTCTCCGAAGAACCTCTCTCTCTCTCAGGAGGAGATTTTGCAGCTGGGCTTCAGTGACGGACAGGAGGCTAGAGGCGTCAAAAAGTGCACTCCAAATGCATTTTTCCAATGCTAGCGGATTCGACCATGAGGATTCCAAGTTCCTTTCGTTTCACTGTGTAGGATTTCAATGTAGGAACTCTCACGGACGATGGTTTGACCACAGCTGCTTTCTAAAAGCAGGCAAAGACCAGGTCATTTGTCATAATTTTCTCCAGCAAAACAACTCATAACAATGCCGCCCAAGAAGAAGACGACCGCGGCCGAACCCGAAAAGGTGGACAAGCCCAAGAAGCTCCAAGAAGGCTAATGTGCGTATTTTTGTTTCCCATGATTATTGTTGTCCACTGAGAGAGTGGGCTGGCGTTCTCTGCCGGTGACATCTTTTATGGCATCCAATTACGGAGGTGGTTTGAGCTAAGGCTTCCAACGCAGAGGCCAAATAGGCAGAGACTTTGTAAGGTATTGGTGATTTGCGCGAATGCCTAACGCAGGAACTTGAAAATTGGCTCTCTTTTCTCCGTCATTTTTTCACTTTTTGTTCTTGAATTACTGTAAGAGGGAGAGTGAAAGCAGCTCTACTTGGTACTCTCTCGCCGCGACATTACTCAACAATAAGTACCATGGGGAAACGTAATAAAGGCAAGGTGAAGAAGGCCAACAAGGAGCGACAGGCCGCAGCGGCCAAGGAACAGCAAGAGGCGCTCGAAGCGCAGATAGCACAGCTTCAGATCGGGGGCGAATCAACCGATGCCATCGACACGGTGGCATGCAACCATGGATTATCTTTTTACCCTCCTGGACATTATCTTGACGAATTTTGTAAAGTGTATATGGATGCGTTTTCAGACGAACGTGCTCATGAAGAGGGAGGCTACTCCAACGCTTTCGAAGTTGCTTTTAACGCCACAAAAGACTTGTATCCTGATGTGTGGGTCAATGCTACAAAATTGGAGAAGATCTCCTCATTCTTTGTATACAGTGCAACGGGATACATTCTAGAGGATGGAATCAATATTTCTTCACGGTTACATACTATGTTTGCCTGCTTCTTTGAGAATTATATTGATATCAGCCGCAACAGACAAGCGGACTTCAATGTATGCAAAATAAACGAAATATATTTTGGCGACGAACGTACAATAGTTATGTTCTTGAGGAAGCGCATTTCATGTCGCTGCTTGGATAACAAGTACAAAAAAGTGAAGCACTCGGCAAAGATGAGCGGATGCTACAACAGCGGATGCATCAATGCTAATGGGCTCGTTGAACGCAGCAAGACGAGCTGTTGCTCTAGATGCCGAAAGGCAATTTATTGCTCTCGCGAATGCCAAGCTGCCCACTGGCCTTTTCACAAAGAATTCTGCGATATAGCGATAAGAAACAACGCTAACTTTGATGCTAGAAAAAATAGCTGAACTGTTTGCCTTTTGTCACATCGGATCATACCAACCCACCGAACATTGCAGCTGTGCATATTCATGTCAAATGCAGCAGCGATGTGTTTGCACTCCGAAAAGACATCATAATTATCATAAAAAATAATCATATTTCATGAGATTTTTTATCAGGCTGTTTGAAAGCAAGCACACCGG
The DNA here is from genome assembly GCA_030544225.1 of Skeletonema marinoi. Classification (NCBI taxonomy): domain Eukaryota; phylum Bacillariophyta; class Thalassiosirophyceae; order Thalassiosirales; family Thalassiosiraceae; genus Skeletonema; species Skeletonema marinoi. The sequence continues at coordinate 103,210 of CM060492.1, forward strand.
ACGACTACGGGGATTCTTTCATCTACTGCGCGTATTGGACTTGGGCGCGCTTTTTTCATTCTTGCTAACTTCTTTGCACCTGGCTCTCTACTCTGTCAACGTGTAATAATGCATTGTCCAGAGCCATGGGAAAACGCAACAAAGGCAAAGCAAAGCAGGCCAACAAGGAGCGGCAAGCGGCTGTAGCAAAGCAGCAGCAGGAAGCGCTTGAGGCTCAAATAGAGCAGCTGCAGATTGATGTTCATGATAACTTCTTGCAGCAGCCAGAAGATAATAATGTTGTCATCGACAAATGCAAGCATGGATATGAAGTGATACCCGAAGGAAGCTATCTGTATCAATTCAGAAAAGATTTCTTTGATACATTTCATCATGCCAGCGATGGCGATGGACCGGAATGTATGCCAGCAGCACTACTAGCAGCTCTCAATGCCACGGTGCACAAGTATCTCGGAGTTTGGAAGAAAGTAGAAATGATCGAGCGGATCATATCAAGCCTGTTGTGCTCAGGGACGCAGTCGATTCTCGATGGCAATATCGAACAGGCTCACGAGTCTGCTGTCTTTGTCAGCTTCTTTGAAGATTATAATGCAATCATGCGCAGAACTCAAGCTTCCTTCAATTGGCCAAAGATGTCGGAATTAGCGTTGGATGAACGCACCTTTGTTGGCTTCCTTAGAAAGCGCATCCCGTGCACGTGTTTGGACGAGAAGTACAATGCAGTGAAGCACATGACAAAGATGGGATTTTGCTCCAATCCGCAATGTGTTCTCCGCGATGGAAAGGTGGAACGCAGCGCTACAAACTACTGCGCTGAATGCCGTTGTGTAACATATTGCTCTCAAGCGTGTCAAAAGGATGATTGGCCGAGGCACAAGTGTTACTGTTCGTTATTTGCTATGCGAAGAGCTTCATTTGATGCCACACAAAAGTAGCTATTCAAGCTCGACTTCTCGCAAAGTTGAAGTACCCTCCTTTTGTTAAAGACCATCTCTGCCGTATAATATTTCAATACATCAGCGTCACGATTCACGTGTCGTCTCCAGAAGATGCAACTAATAGAATAACAAACTCTTCTATTTGAACTCCCATCTTCATCTTCATCTTCATCTGCTAGCTAGCTCTCGAGCTTTTTACTCGCACTTTTTACTTTTCATCACTTCTCAATCCCATCTCCGAAATGACGTCACCACAATGGCCAACCGTGACCGCTAGCTAGTCTGTCAAACGAAACTGAGCTACTCGAGATGACGATGAGGTGCTACTGCTCTATTCGGTTACTGGCAACTCTGATAATACATGCATTTGCATTGACTACTCGATGCTGCCATTCTTTCGTACTGCCATCGGCAACACCGCTCATTTGCTCATCAGGTGGAGCTCGAGCTCAGAATAATTATGATGGAGTGACGCAACAATTGATGAGCAGACAAGCAGTAACTGCGAAAGAGATCGATACGGAGACTATATCAGTCGCTCTGCCATCTAATTGGAGGGATATCAACCACAATTGGCCAATACAAGCAGCAGACATTCTCACAAGATATGGCGTGGTCGCTTTAACTTCATCGCTATCTAACAATAACAGCAACACTGGACTCATCTCCACTCAAACAATCGATAGAGCAAATGAATCAGCTTCATCACGTCTAGAAGATATGCAAACCAGAATATCAAAACGTGGAGTCGATCCAAATGGGATAGAAGATGGACCATATCGATTTGCCGAAATAATATGTAGAGATGAGGGAGGATTACGATATGATGTGCCTCTTCCATGGCTCGGAGACGATAGTAATGGCAGTACTGGTGATAATAATAGAGATGATCAAGTTGGCAGTGGAAGAATTGGTGCACCGCTAACAAACATGGAGAAGGAGGGGGTTGCAGACTTGCACAAGGCGATGGATGAGATTGTTCCACATGTCTTGGAGGCATTATGGTCAGGAGATGAAGAAGACAATAATGATGATATCACAACCAATAATGTCAGCAGCAACAGCTACGTCGCTGCATCAGGCTATCTCATCAACAAGCCAGGCAGCAAGTCCCAAAATTGGCACAAAGATGGACCTGATGCTGGATTCATCGATTGTTTTGTGCCATTGATTGATTTGAATGAGGAGCTGGGTCCGACATCCTTTCGTCTGGATGACGATGACGATGATGAATTGGTGCCAATGCTAAACAAAGGGAACATCCTACTCTTTGACTACCGAACAATACATCGTGGACAGGGGAATACGAGTGAGGATACTACGCGTACGCTTGCGTATGCAGTGTATCGACGAAGAGAACTAGATGGAGATGGAACGAAGAAGGAGAGTGGAGATGTTCACAACTTTCCGGCTGCGTTGACTCTTGAATATGATTAGAGTAATCGAGTGAAGTTCACGTGAATAATAGCTGCGAACAAGACGAAGACACGAGACTTTCAATGTCTTATCTATACGATCCCAAGTAGCAAGTAGGACGCCTAAATGATGTAACAAGCTCTTTGACCACGTATGAACTTGGAAGATGTGACAGCATTAAACTATCCTTCATCTGCCAGATCAATATCAATATCACATGTACCCCAGATTGAATACATAGTCTCAAGTACTGCACCGAGATCTGATTTGCTGTACAGAATGATGCCAATTGTCTCGCTGCTACATTAGATCCGGCCAATAGCTCGTCGAAATAGATCTGAGTTGTTTCCCCTGTCAACTTTGAAAGTCATTCGATGTTCAAGCAGTTGCTATGATTATGTGACATAGCGTGATCGACAAGTTGCTTGGCCAATGTCAACTCACTTGCATCTCCAAGCTTTGCATTAGGCAAACGATTCTTCTACACAACATTTCTCATATCGTTTGAGATCTAGCAAGCTAGTCATTGGCACGATGGCCAAGACTGGAAGCGAAAGACTCCTCAGTCAAGACGAATACTACTTTGAAGGATCAGTCCCAGTCCCGAGCTCCTGACTCAGCATACTATCGATTCTCGCTGAGTAAGTAAACTCATTGTACCACCACCTCCATACTGCACCGCTCTCGCCAATGATCTCTTTTTCCTCTCTTCAAACAAAAGAACAACAAGAATATCATGAGCAAGTTCTTCTGCCAGCTGTTTATGTGACTCAAGCAACTTCGCCTGCTGGTGAAAATCCAAAATATGGACATAGGATGAGAAATACCAATATATGCTTCGAAATTACAGTAAATACGGTATAAATACCTTAAATACATGAGCACAGAAAGTTCCGGAACTCCTTCAAACAGCGATCCCACCGCTCGCTATTATTTCATCATTTCAACGATGGAATCAGTACCCCAAACCCACTCCAAGGTCTCAATTATCCAAATTCCCAATTGCACCAAGTTGAATTGAAAGATCGTCTTCCCGCCTTCTGCCCTCGCTGACGTCTGCTTCTTCACCATGAGCCTCTGCAACCTCCACCTCTTCTCCAACACAACTCGTCAACACACTCTATCCTAATTATATATCCAAGATGATGAAGACTATCTTTGCCCTCTTTGCTCTCTTTGCGTCGGCTTCTGCCTTCGTTCCTTCCACATCAGGTGTGTAGAATTTATTGGTGGCTGGAGTTGCTGGTGGATAAATGTGCGGTGGAGGCGGTTTCAGGTGGACGGCGGCGATGTGGAATTCCGAAGCGATGACTCATAATTGGGTCTCTGCTTGGTTTAGGCCCTGAGTGAATGGATAGATTAGCCGTGCAATAAATGCAATGAAGCAATTAGAGCGACTACTGGACGTATTATCATGACGGCGGTCATTTATTACATTACATGTGCACAAATTTCCTCCATTAATAACTCTAATTCTCACATCTGTTTTCTCCACCCTCGCCCTACCCTCTCAATCAAACAGCCCCAGTTGTCAAGACTGCCCTCTCGGCCGTCCAACAACCCGATGCCATGAAGACAATCTCCACCGTCGCCGCCGGATTCATGCCCGCCATCCTTTCCTCCTCCGCCGCCATGGCCACCGAGGGAACCAACGAGTGGTTCGGAGTTGACGACTTGCGTCTCCTCGCCGTCCTTTTCGCCGGACACTACTTCATCCTTTCCTTGTGGTTGGGACAGTACGGAGATGCCACTGAGGATGATGATGCTGATTTCTTCGGAGAGATTGACTACACTGGAAGGTAAATTTTCGGTAACACTGTGTTGTGAAATATAGTGTGAGGAATATTACTACTACACCAGATAGCCTACAACCGACCTACCTCTCTCTTTATAAAATATCAAGTCAACATCAAATATGTAAACATCCCCAACTAGACCCCTGAACATTCTTCACGCACAATCAAAAATAGAGGAACTGTGAAATAAACATCGATGTGTGGTGTGTAACATCCGACAAATAGGATGGCATGTCGTACACGAGTTATTGGTTCTCTGAACGTTTTTAGGAACGATTGTAATGGGCGGATTAATTTAATTAAATTTGCTTGTTAGCTTCCCAACATGTTGTCAAAAGTTAGTGTGCATTGTTGTATTGTAGTTGCAGTGTTGTTCTCTTGGATTCCTCACCCTCTTGGACTTTTCGAAGGACTCACATGCATGTTATCAATACAGCTGCCCCCTTCCCACCGGCATGAACCTCCACCACAAAGGAGAGGTAGAGCATCAAACAACTCTGCGTCTTTTCCATGTATTCCGCATCCCTTTCCATCAATGAACGAAGAAAAGGCAAGCAACAGCACTGAAAAAGCCATTTCTTTTCCAAGAACATTCAGAAAACACAGACAATCCCTATAATCAATCGAACAATTGACACAGTCTATTCCAGTGTTAATTTTCTCTTTTCTTTACTACTACTAATACTGCCAACAACTCTAATATTATTCCGAATCATCATCCGATTCATCCAAACCCAAAGTAGCCGTAGTCGCCTTTTGTTTCTTCCCTCCCCCACCACTTGACTGTTCCGCCGGTCGTTTCTTATTCCCCAATCCACTAGCCTCCGGTAACCCCTCACTCTCCACACTATCATCATCCTCATAATGATCTTGACTAGTATCATGTACCACTTTATTCATATTCCCCCTACTTCTACCACCACTACTGGAAGCAGCAGAAGCTACAGGCACCTCACCCCGCTCAGCAGCCTCACAATCATCCAACCACTCTGAAAACACATCGATAGGTTCGTGTAGGTGGTGTATTGGCATAGAGTAGGAGGCGGAGCACATTCGGCAGGAGAGGGAGCCGGTGCCGTTTTTTAGGTCCATTTTGCATTCGACTACTTCGTCTGTTAGTGGATATGTGTGTGAATTGAGAGAGGCTTTAGAGTGAGTGCACTGAATACATATAAACATTTATACGCACGATGTACGCATACTAGCAATGATGGGATGAACACATCCTTCAAATTGCAATCGTCCATCCATAAATAAACGAGCACATCACATCGTTGCATTTCAAATCTATTGATAGGAGTATATAATATTTGCTAACGCACCATTGGCACAAAAGGGACACTTGAACTGCTTCGCCAAAGTCTGCCTCTTTTTAGTTTGAACTGGTGCCTTCTTTGCTCGCTTGCCCATCTTTTAGCAGTGTTAGATTGATTGATCAATCTATTTGATTGTCAAAGGGAGCGGTTGTTGATGCAAGATGCAACGCTTTCGGAAAAATAATGAAAAAAGTGAAGCTCTGGGCTCTGGAGGAAAAGAGACAAAAGCACTTGTGTGTCTGGATACATCTTGCCACCGACCAAATCTGCCGCTAACTGCTAACATAAAGTCCACGCATCATTTTTGCAGAGTCCAGAATGATTTCTTTAAAGTGAGTACCAGCGGATAAAGCGTAACACCATGACAAAAGTGAGAGCAACGAGTTGGGCTCTAGCTTGCTAATATTAGTGTGACCTCTCGAGCAGAAAGAAGGGGTATTGTATCAACGAGAGAGCCATTGCATGTGCCCAAATGAGCGAAGATAATCAAGCGGACACATGTTGTGCTTCTTGCGGCATCGCAGAAGTTGACGAGATTAAATTGATGGAATGCGCTGAATGTGATCTCGTTAAACATTGCATCGATGCGTGTCAGAAGGAGCATCGGCCAAAGCACGGAGAAGCATGCAACAAACGAGTGGCTGAATTACGTGACGAATTATTATTCAAGCAACCAGAAAGCACCCATGATGGTGATTGCCCCATCTGCTGCTTACCTATATCGCTTGATCGATCGAAATCTACAATGATGATGTGCTGTAGCAAAGTGATTTGTGAAGGCTGCAATTATGCCAATATGTTAAGAGAGATAGAAGGGAAGCTCAAGTTCAAATGTCCATTTTGTCGAGAACCTTTACCAGCAAACGATAAAGTTGGTGAAATGATTATGAAAAGAATAGAGGCGAATGATCCAGTTGCTATGACTCAAGAAGGAATTGAGCAAGAAAAGGAGGGCGATTATAGCAGTGCATTTGAGTGGTATACAAAGGCTGCTGGATTGGGTGATGTGGATGCACATAATAGACTAGGATGGATGTATCTTAAAGGGCGTGGTGTTGAGAAGGATAAGGAACAGGGAATTCACCACCTAGAACTGGCTGCTATCGGTGGTCACCCCACTGCTAGGTTCAATCTCGCACTTGAAGAAGGAAATAATGGCAATAATGAAAGAGCAGTGAGACATTTGATCATAGCGGCTAACCAAGGATATGATAATTCAATCAAACCGCTTATGAATGCATTTAAGATGGGATTGATAAGCAAAGAGGAACTTGCTGCTACTCTTCGTGCACACCAGGCTGCTGTAGATGCAACCAAGAGTCCGCATAGGGAAGCAGCTGAAGGATATCGTCGAAAGTGGTCAAACGTTGAACCGAAATAGACAAGTGTTGTAACAGATGATAGTTGATTGTTCGAAAATCTTCCACTGCATATAATTACAATCGAATATCATTCTCTTCTCAAGAATGAAGAATAAAAGTCCAAACAATGTCTAAAGTGAAAATCTTCCAGATAGTTTTGTAATGCGAGTTTGCTTTCCACTCATTCTTCATGCCTTCATTCATCTCCTCTCGTTACACGTAACGAAGTTGTAGACATTTTGTTGTTACGGCCCCACCTATTAAACAGAGGAGTACTAACAAAGACATCTTGGTGTCAAAAGATCCGATAATCCTCCACCATGTTAGTATTGCGTCGTAAATACTAATGTTATCTACAACGTCGTCGGTGTACGATAATATTCTTCGGCTGCCTCCCTCTGCGGACTCTTGGTTTCATCTACAGCAGCCTGATGTGCACGGAGAGCAGTAGCAAGGTCATCTTTGTCGATAAGTCCTCCCTTGAACATCTTCAAGAGAATTTTGATTGAAACATCTTCGCCGAGGTTGGCAGCGATGATCAAATGTCTCGCTGCTCTCTTCATATCACCATTTCTCTCCTCATAGCATGCAAGATTACATCTAGCAGTGGGATGACCTCCAATAGCGGCTTCTTCCGTATGATGGATACTCTTTTTCTCATCCTTCTCAACGCCTTGTCCAACAAGATACATCGCTGCCAGTTCAGCATGTGCATCCACATTTCCCAATTGAGCAGCCTTTTTAGAATACTCAAATGCACTGCTATAATCTCCTTTCTGGCGTTGCATTACTCCTTCTTCATACATAGCAACTGGATCATTCACCTCTATTCTTTTCATCCTTCGTTTAGTGCATTCTTCCTTCGTTGATGGAGTAGGCTCTCGACAGAATGGGCATGACTCTTTAAGCCTCCTTTCCGCCTCTCGTATCTGATTGGCATAATTACAGCCTTGACAAATCACTTTGCTGCAACAACTACTCATGCAAGATTTCTTTCTATCAAGCGGCAGAGGTAAACAGCAGATCGGACAATCCCCACGATAGCTGCTTTCTGGTTGCTTGAATAACAGCTCATTACGTAATTCAGCAGCTCGTTCGGCTGCCTCCCTCTGAGGACTCTTGGTTGCATCTACAGCTGCCTGGTGTGCACGAAGAGCAGTATCAAGGTCGTCTTTGCTGATATATCCCTCCTTAGACATCTCCATCATAAATTCGATTGGACGATCATCTCCCAGTGCGGCAGCGATGATCAAATGCTTCACTGCTCTCTCTTTATCATTGTTCCACTCAATGCATCCAAGATTGTGTCTAGCAAAGGGATGACCTCTAATAGCAGCCACTACAAGATGATAGATTTCCTTTCCCCTGTCCTTCTCAACACCGTGCCCATCACGATACATTTCTGCCAGGTGATAATGTGCATCCATATCTCCCAATTCTGCAGCCTTTGTAAAGTACTCGAATGCACTTTTATAATCTCCTTTTTTGAATTGCTCAATTCCTTCATGGCGTATCACAACTGGATCATTCGCCTCTATTCTTTTCATCTTGAATTTCTCCAGTTCGTCCATTGTCGAAGGAGCAGATTCTTGACAGACTGGGCATCTTTGATCCAATGATGCTTCCTCCTCCTCTCTCATCTTATTAGCATGATTACAGCCGTTACAAATGACTTTGCTGCAGCAAGTCTGCACGAAAATTGAATCAAGCGGCAGAGGTAGACAACAGATTGGACATTCCCCAAGATGGCTGCTTTCCGGTTGCTTGAATAACAATTCGTCATGCAATTCAGCCGCTCGCTTCTTACAGTCTTCTTCGTGCTGTGGCCGATGCTCCTCCTGACATCCATCGCTGCAATATTTCACGAGATCGCAATCATCACATTCCTTCAATTTGATGTCATCAACTTCTGCAATACCGCACGAAGCACAGCTTGATGTGTCTACTACTGCCTCATTCTCTTCGCTCATAATTACCGCCGCCCCTAAAATGTGTTTGTGGCTTCAGTCACTGCGCTCCAGGATAGTTCTTCACATACAATGCTCTTGACTCTGTCTAATCACCGACTGGCTCAAGCGAAGAATCATCCGCACAATCAGCGGCTACCGGCGCGGCTACAAGCGTAGTAATACCTCTAGCAAGCGAGCAGCAAGAAGCTAGCAGGAGGCATGCAAGATGCAGCAGCGCAGGTTTCTATCAACGACCGATAGATATCGCCAATTATCGGCCAATCGGCTGGTCACGTTTACTTTCACCCACGGCCCATGAGTACACTTGATGTGAGAGTGTGAATGTGTCACACTGGGCACAAGAGAGGCACGGCCGGCCGGCTCCGTCCAAGCACGAGCAAGAAGCAAGAAGCAATGACGTTGTTGAAGCAAACGCAAGTGTTGGCTCTTGTTCGCACTGTTGGTCATTACTTATTGTTCAGAGCCTCAATACACAAACCCATCAATAAGAAACATCCACGACCATGGTCTGCAAATATTCAGGCTACACCTGGTCAATCCTCTCCGGCATGATCCTAACTGGCTCAGCTCGATCCATCATCGTCAAACTTGCCTATCAAAGTGGATTTCAAGCACCTCTCACAATAACACTGCTTTATCTGCTTGGTCAGTCTTTATCAGTGTTTGTGTATAGGATACAACAGAAGTGGATGTCGAATGATTATAATGCACTGGAGTCGTCAATAATAGGAACAGATGATCAATTGAAACAGACGACGCATGAGACATCGATAGAGTTGAGCAGCAATTGTTCAAATGATGTCGAATTGGCCGAGCAGCGTGAGACAAAGGAACAGTCGAGTTGCGAGGAAGCATCCGATGATGTGGCAGAAAATTTCCTATCAAACTCGAATAAGCAACTTGATACTGTGGAGACGGATCAGTTGAGCACTTCACAAGATTCAACAACAACATCATCATCTATGTCTACTTCCATATTATTTGAAATGTACAAATCTATCCATACATCAATATCCCTCCTCAAACACAACAACGATGAAATACCAAACGGCAGCAATCACGGTCTAACACCACAATCTGCCGAACGAATACGATGGGCACACTCCATACCCTACTACGTCCGACCTGCCATTCCAGCACTCTTCAACTTACTCAACTCTGCACTACGATGGGCATCACTCGTTTACATTGATGCATCTGTGGCCGAAATGCTAATTTCTGGATTGGAACTGACATTGAGTGTGGTTGCTGCGAGGGTGATACGGAAGCGGATGGTGTCGAAGTCTAGATGGGTGGGGGTTGTTATTGTGGCGGTTGGGGTTGTTGTTATTGAACGAGCGAATAATTGGAAGCATCAACAATTGCAGGAGGAGGAGCAGCCTGATGATGTTGATGGTGTGGAAACATTAAATAATGATGAGGATGGCGACAACAACAACAGCAGTAACGTCACTCGAAGCAGTGCACAAAATGTGACTATCGGTGTAATCCTAATCATACTACAATCCATACTATCAGTGCTACAAGATATCGGGGAAGAAATATTCATGCAAGCAACAACCTTCCCTGCAATGATGATGCTCGGCATGGAAGGATTATACGGCTTTGTAATAGGTCTCATAATCTACTCAACCATTGGTAACAAGTTTGGTATTGAAGATATTGACGATACAATATCAATGCTGATGAACAATGCAACACTACGATGGTGGCTACTCGGTCTTCCCTTTTTGTTTCTCTTGACTGGCATTTTTAACATTAAAGCTACAGAGGTAACCTCGGCCATGACACGGAATGTGTGGAAGAACCTGAGGACAGTTCTGGTATGGAGTATTGCTTTATGTATATTCTATCTTGGAAATAATTCGAAGTATGGAGAGGCTTGGCATAATCCGGATTCATTCTTCATTTTGTTGGGGTTTTCGGTGATGACTTCTGGTATTATTGTCTATTACTGGTACAAGTCTCAAGAGCAATGATCGGCAACGTACAGTCCGACATCGATTCTAACTCTTAATGGTTGAAGTCAGAATGATAGAGCTACAAAGATTTTCAATAGAAGTTTGCTAATATATTTACATTCACGCTAGCGAACTCTCCTTCTACGAAAAATAGTCGTCAATGAACGCACACATCTCCAGCAAACAGAAACATTCACGATCCGATCTAACCAACCGCTCGTGTTTCTCTGGATAGACGCAACAATAACAATGTCGCACGTCCCTGGTGTTCATTCCTTCCTATTTCTTTGACTAGTATGAATTTTGTTGTACTTATTCGATCCCCCGTATATCCCCAGTAGTCGTTTGTTCCCCACTGTTGTCATATCCAGAACAATGTTGTTCATTCTTCTGGATATCCAACACTAATTTCATTCAAACGCCCCGCTATCCCCTTGTAATATTTGTATTTGCGATGCACCCAATGCACCTCATCACTTAAATCCCCTCTACACACATTTCTAATAAATCATAACGCTAACATGCCATGCCTTGTGATTACGCATGCATTGGCACCATGGGCAAAGACTTGTTACTCAACCTCCTATGAACCATGGCATCTTCACTACTGCTACCACATTCCACCTTGAGACCATAATCTGCCAAGATAGTCTTGAGGGTGGCAATGGCAAGTGGAAGAGGGATGGTAGTCTTCTCAGCCTCGGCGGTGGCAGTGACACTGTCGGGAATAATCGAGGAGGAGGATGATGACATGTTGAGTGCATTCTCCTTGTCGGTGGTAGCGACAGGCTTTTGGGGAGATGACACACTTGATGAAGAGGAGGGGGAGCGGACAATGGTGGCACCACCCTCCCCTCCACAACTGCTGCTGCCAGGACCACTGCTAGTATTACCCTCGGCAATCGCATCAATCAAACGATTGGCAACCATCTCATGCATCGTCTTGGGAATAGTCGAGAGAGAATCTTCAATACGTTTCATTAATTGAGGATCGGGCTTGTTGGGATTCTCCACAACTTGCTGCTGCTGCTGCTGTGGGGGCGGAAGAAGTAGTGGTGCAGGTTGAAACAACAACTGATGTTGTTGCAACTCATCCGTGGAAGAATCATCAGTGGCAAAGGCATGGAATAATTCATCGACAAAGTCTTCTCCCCCACCAACAGCAGCGGCGGTGGGTGCAACATCCATCCCCCGAATAGAAGAACATCTTGATAGAACCGGAGTAGGAATTAACGACGATGGACCTGCCGAAGAAGGATTCGACAGGGTCAAATCCGGTAATAGGGTCGTGGCAGCATCTTCTAGTGACATGTTGCCATCTGGGAATGACATGATGACATCGACATCCACTTCTTGTGCACTCTCCCCTCCTCCCCCCATCATCATGGAGGGCACACCTTCCGGCGTCATCGTGGTATCAGTCTTCTTTCTCTTGTTCCCACATCCCTCTCCCCCCATCTCCTGTTGAGGGGAGACATTCATAGTCTTGACAAGAGAAGTCAAATCTTCCATTTTTGTAGCCATGGATTGCATTTGTTCCTTGAGGACTGTGACTTCGGTGTTGAGACGGGTTACCTCTTGTGGAGGTGATTGGGTGGTGTTGGTGGTGGTATTATTTGGTGAGGGAGAATTTGTTGCCAGTGATGAATTGCTCATGATGGCATTGGGAGACACAGCAGCAGCGACAGCACCACCACCATTACCACCAACCACAGCAGCATTACTACTAGCACTACTACTACTACTCGCACTCCTCTTGATCTCCCTCAACAAATCTTTACGTCCCCTCCTAAAACACTCATGCTTAAACCTCCAAAAATTGCGCTGCTCCCTCTCCTTCTCCAAATCAATTTTCAAACTATTCTCAAATCGGATTTTGCGAAATCCATAGAAATTGAGCTGTCGGACAAACGAGGAGAATTTGGAATGTTTGAAGAATTGGGGGATAATGGTGGTTTCGAAGAGGTGGGTGTTTTTGACGATGAAGGTGAGGCCGTCGGAGGACCAGGTGGCGATTTGGGGGGGGCAGGTGTCGATCATGTGGTACGTTTCTGTGGTAATAATGTTAGTATCGGTGAATTGATGATGAGCAAATAAAAAGGCAACGAATAGTTACAGTCAACAATATTATAACATTAACACAACATCATTCGACTCACTCTGCAAAAAGATGGGCACCTCGGGGGGCGTTGATCCGCCATTTGCAGCCTTCTTTTTGGACGACATTGTTGGCAATTAATTGATGCGATTATTGAGCCAATATATAGCTATAGATGATGTATTGTAGTGAGCGGATCTCCAACGGCGGCGGTATCGGATCGGATAGAATCGGGCTGGTGCACGACAGGTGAGACGAGTTGATGGAACTTTGATTGGTCAGAGAATTTAAAACTGGCGGCGGCGGCGGCGATGAGCGGCGGCAGGCGGCACTGATGATGATATGATTATTAGAGCGTCTCCGAGTGAACCAAGAGAGTCAACGTGTCGTGACTGTTGGTTGTTCTGGTCTTTGTTGGAGGTGATGACTGTGGTGTGTGAGTCAAGCGAGGCTTCGCCTTCGGATGGCTGAGCAGGAATTTTTGCAACGTTGGATTTCTGGGACAGCCACAAAACAATAACAGTTTGAAGTAGCCCCGAATTAGATGAGGTTATTACTTAACGCATCCAAAAAAACGAGTAGGGCCCACTCTGTAATGATATATTTTTGTCGGCTGCTTTTCTCAACTATGGTAACGGATACTTTTTGGCAATTTTTGGAGGGTACTCGTGGGCGCAGTGTGGGTGACACGAACATTCCACACCCAAATCGATCCAAAATAAAACGAATCTTTGTGATGAAAGTGCGTTGCCAGAACATCGAGACCATGGTGTAAAGAGCACTGCTATCTTGCCTTCTAGTGGTCTAATAAGGGCGATCAGTGGTGTTTTGGAAATCGAACTACTCCGCAGATTATTGTTGAGAGAATTTTGAGTGGACTAAAGCGCTGACGACATTTACATTTTATTAGCGGTGGTTCAAAATGAGCGAAGAGAACCATGTCACATCATTATGTTGTTCGTCGTGCGGCATCACAGCAGTGGATGATGTCAAATTGAAGGAATGTGCCACTTGCGATCTCGTTCGATATTGCAGCGATGAATGCAAGCAAGATCATAGGCCAAAACATAAAGAAGAGTGCAAAAAACGAGCGGCGGAATTTCGTGACGAATTATTATTCAAGCAACCGGAAAGCACCTATCTTGGGGACTGTCCGATCTGCATGTTACCTATGCCACTTGATATATCAAAATCTACCATGATGGCATGCTGCAGCAAAGTGATTTGTAACGGCTGTAATCATGCTAACAACATACGAGAGTGGGAAGAGAAGCTGAAGTTCAAATGTCCATTCTGCCGCAAACCTGTACCAACAAAGAACGAACCGGATGAAATGATGATGAAAAGAGTCGAGGCGAATGATCCAGTTGCAATGCGCCAATGGGGAAGATATCAATACGACAAAGGGGATTATAGCAGTGCATTTGAGTATTTTACAAGGGCTGCTGAGTTGGGACATGTGGATGCACATGGTGAACTGGCGGATTTGTATCGTAATGGGCGTGGTGTTGAACAGGATGAGAAAAAGGAAATGTATCATCTGGAAGAGGCTGCTATTGGTGGTCATCCCAAAGCTAGGTACAATATTGGAGTTCATGAGTGGAAAAATTGCCGGTACGAGAGGGCAGTGAAGCATTGGGTTATTGCTGCCACACAAGGACTAAATATTTCAATCAAATCGCTGATGAGTGTATTTAAGAGTGGAATGATGAGCAAAGACAACCTTGCTGCTGCTCTTCGTGCACACCAGGCCGCTGTAGATGCAACCAAGAGCCCGCAGAGAGAGGCAGCTGAATTTTATTATCGAAATAGACGTTAGTTTTAGATAATCCACCAAGCAGATATTGACTGTTGGATATCATTTTCTTATTTCTAGGATTACGCATTGAAAGTCGTCCTATGCAATTGCTACAAAGTTATCACATCCAGATTGTTTCATGCTATCGCATAGGGCAGATGCGAGTTTGTTTTCTTGCTCACCCCAGCCTACAGCCACCTTCTAAGTACTGACAGGGCATGCAGTACTTAGTACTTACGCGAGGCAGGATCTTCCCAGTCGCAGTACGACAATTCCAACTAAAAAAACGAAGAACAAAGAAACTGGCGATTTTTGCCGTTGCAGTCACCAAGTATTTGAATGAAGGCAAAATGAGATTCGCTTGAGAGCCGGGGGTGGTTTGAAATCATTGCGCTATGTATCGTATGGATTAGAGTCGAGATCATCTATTAAAATATAATAAATATGAGCGAAGATAGTTCGGCAGACACATCATGTTGTGCTTCCTGCGGCATCGCACAAGTTGATGACATTGAATTGAAGGAATGCGCTGAATGTGATCTCGTGAAATATTGCAGTGATGAATGTCAGAAAAATCATAAACCGCAACAAAAAGAAGACTGTAAGAAGCGAGCGGCTGAATTGCATGATGAAATTTTATTCCAGCAACCGGAAAGCAGCCATCTTGGGGACTGCCCAATCTGCTGCTTACCTATACCGATTGATCTAGAATGCGGGCTGATTTGCTGCGGGAAATCAATTTGTAACGGCTGTAATCATGCTAATAAGATGAGAGAGGCGGAAGCATCATTGGATCCGTCATGCCCAATCTGTCAAGAATCTTTGACTTTCACACCTGACGAATATGAGAAATTCATGATGAAAAGAATAGAAGCGAATGATCCAGTTGTGATACGCCATAAAGGAGTAGAACAAGCCCAGAAAGGAGACTATGAAAGTGCATTCGAGTACTTTACAAAGGCTGCTGAATTGGGAGATATTGAGGCGCATTTCGAACTATCACTTTGGTATCGTGATGGGCACGGCGTTGAGAAGGATAAGCAAAAGGAAGTTCAACATTTAGAACTGGCTGCAATCGGTGGTCATCCCACTGCTAGATACAATCTTGGATGTGAGGAATGGGACAATAATGACAATGCTGAGAGAGCAGTGAAGCATTGGATCATCGCTGCCACTCTGGGAGATGATAGTCCAATCGAATTTATGAGGGAGATGTCTGGGGACGGATATGTCAGCAAAGACGACCTTGATACTGCTCTTCGTGCACACCAGGCCGCTGTGGATAAAGCCAAGAGTGTGCAGAGGGAGGCAGCCGAAAAATATAAACAATCTGCGGAATTACATGACGAATTATTATTCAAGCAGCCAGAAAGCAGGCATGATGGGGACTGCCCAATTTGCTACTTGCCTCTGCCGCTTGATAAAGAGAAATCTTCCATGAAGTTTTGTTGCAGTAAAGTGATTTGTGACGGCTGCAATTATGCCAACCAGGTACGAGAGGCGGAAATGAGGCTTAAAAAGTCATGCCCCTTCTGTCGAGAGCCTTCTCCATCAACGAAGGACGAAGTTGATAAGCAAAGGATGAAGAGAATAGAGGTGAATGATCCAGTTGCTATGTATCAAGAAGGAATAGCGCAACGCTTGAAAGGAGACTATAGCAGTGCATTCGAGTACTTTAAAAAGGCTGCTGAATTGGGAAATGCCGATGCACATGCTGAATTGGCAACGATGTATCAAAATGGGCAAGGCGTAGAGAAGGATGAGAAAAAGAGAATCCATCATACAGAAGTAGCCGCTATTGGAGGTCATCCCACTGCTAGATGTCATCTTGCTGCCTATGACATGGAGAGAAATGGTGATATGAAGAGAGCAGCGAGACATTTAATCATTGCTGCCAACCTCGGCGAAGATGCTTCAATGAAATTTCTCTTGAAGATGTTCAAGGGAGGACTTATCGACAAAGACGAACTTGCTACTGCTCTCCGTGCACATCAGGCTGCTGTAGATGAAACCAAGAGTCCGCAGAGGAAGGCAGCCGAAGAATATTATCGTACACGGACGACGTCATAGATAGTGTTTGACGTCTAGTAGACTGATTCAACAAACATCATTCTATTTCGCAAATGAAAAGAAAATCTAATACACCGGTACTACACGGACGGACGGGAGCAATGAAGTGAAAACTTACCCTGAGACATAATTTAAAAGTCCAATACGTCTTAGACCTCCAGTACTTGATAATATCAAGACTTGACAGCCTGAGCTGCATTGCAGTTGGCCGCTTCTTCCCTGTCAAACTACAAGTATCTAGAGGTACTTCAGCAGGTTGAGAGTCTAAACTTTAGACAATCATCGAAGGTTAGGTTATTTTTCTACACGCGTCCAATATTTTTGGAGGTGTACTCGTGGGCGCAGTGTGGGTGACAAGAACATTCCACACCCAAAATCCAAATCTAAAACGGTGGCAACGCGGCGAACACATGGAACTGGTACAAAAAATGGTGTTCAAAAGAGCACTGCTATCTTGCTTCAGGCCAATAAAGACACGAGTGGCGTATGCAGATTAGGCTTGAGGGCATTTTTATATAAACTAACCTGAAGCGCAGCCGTCTGACGACAACAATTACATTCTATATAGGGCCAGCTGTTCAAAATGAACCAGACAGACACATCATTATGTTGTGCTTCTTGCGGCATCGCACAAGTTGATGACATCAAATTGAAGGAATGTGTTGATTGCGATCTTGTGAAATATTGCAGCGATGAATGCCAGAAAAATCATAAGCCGCAACACAAAGAAGACTGTAAGAAGCGAGCCGCGGAATTACGTGACGAATTATTGTTTAGGCAACCAGACAGTAGCCATCTCGGGGACTGTCCGATTTGCTGTTTACCTATTCCGATTGATTCAAATTTCGTGCAGATTTGCTGCGGGAAAGTAATTTGTAATGGCTGTAATCATGCCAATAAGATGAGAGAGAAGGAGGCATCATTGGATCCATCATGCCCAATCTGTCAAGAATCTTTGACGTTCACACCTGACGAACTTGAGAAATTCGTGACGAAAAGAATAAATATGAATGATCCACTTATGATACGCCATAAAGGAGTAGAACAAGCCCAGAAAGGAGACTATAGTAGTGCATTTGAGTGGTATGCAAAGGCTGCTGAATTGGGAAATACCGAGGCGCATTATAGGCTGGCAGTTTTGTATCGTGATGGGCACGGCGTTGAGAAGGATAAGCAAAAGGAAGTTCACCATCTAGAAAAGGCTGCTATTGGTGGTCATCCCTGTGCTAGATACGATCTTGGATGCGAGGAATGGGGCAATAATGACTGGGACAATAATGACAATGCTGAGAGAGCAGTGAAGCATTGGATCATCGCTGCTGCATTAGGAGATGATAGTCCAATCGAATTTATGATGGAGATGTCTGAGGAGGGATATGTCAGCAAAGACGACCTTGCTGCTGCTCTCCGTGTACACCAGGCCGCTGTGGATAAAGCCAAGAGTGTGCAGAGGGAGGCAGCCGAAAAATATAAACAAGCTGCTGAATTACGTGACAAGATTTTATTCAAGCAGCCAGAAAGCAGCCATCGTGGGGATTGTCCGATCTGCTGTTTACCGCTGCAGCTTGATAAAGAGAAATCTACAATGAGTAGTTGTTGCAGCAAAGTGATTTGCAATGGCTGTAATTATGCCAACCAGGTACGAGAGATGGAAATGAGGCTTAAAAAGTCATGCCCCTTCTGTCGAGAACCTTATCCATCAACGGAGGAGGAATGTCATAAACAAGCGATGAAAAGAGTAGAGGCGAATGATCCAGTCGCTATTTGGAGAGAAGGTATTGAGCAATTCAAGAAAGGAGACTATAGTAGTGCATTTAGATATTTTAAGAAGGCTGCTGAATTAGGAAATGTTGATGCGCATTTCATGCTGGCAACGATGTATCTTGATGGGCATGGTGTTGAGAAGGATGAGAAAAAGAGAATCCATCATACGGAAGTAGCCGCTATTGGAGGTCATCCCGATGCTAGATGTAATCTTGCATCCTATGAGGAGAGAAATGGTGATTGGAAGAGAGCAGAGAGACATTTGATCATCGCTGCAACACAAGGAAGTGATGAATCAATCAAGTTTCTGATGCATGGATTTAAGAAGGGATTTGTCAGCAAAGTTGACCTTGCTGCGGCGCTCCGTGCACACCAGGCTGCTGTAGAAGAAACCAAGAGTCCTCAGAGGGAGACAGCCGAAGAATGTGGATGGTTTCAAAGATCATTCCTCAAATGAACAGAAAATCTAATACACCGGTACTACACAGGACGGGAGCAATGAAGTGAAAGCATCCAGAGACATAATGTAAGTTTACGTATGTTAGTTAGTCCCTCTCCCAAACATTCGGTGTAAGTACGTACCTTTCTCATTACAGTGCAAAGTGCAAACGAGAAGATATGTAGAACTCATCTACGAGAAATCCCAATCACACATGCATAAATCAACTTAGACCGCCAGTACAAGGTTGTTGATAATATCAAGACTTGACAGCCTGATCTTCATTGCAGTTGGCCGCTTCTTCCCTCTCAAACTATGGTACAACTTCAGCAGGTGAGACAAGCATTTTTGTCTAGCCTTGAGCTACAATAGCTATATATATCATCCTCGAGAGAGGTTAGGTTATTTTTCTACACGCGTCCAATTTGCTGATCCCGGAACCCGGGAACAGCTTATCCCAATTGCCAAGGAGCCCATCTACGTTTTGGTAAAGTGGAGAGACACACATACACGATGAATGACCTCACGCAATCAAGGGAAATTTTTGCGAATTCGCGGCGCAGGCGCGAATTCGAGGCAGTTTTTTTACGTGCGCGCACCTCCCCAGGTGCGCGGGTTATCCCTAACCAGGGTTAACCCTGGGGCCTTTTTGACAAGCGCATTTCCCAACTTATCAAAGAGACGCCCATCTTCGTAGATGTCTCCCCTCTCTCTGGTAGTATGACGTGTCTACCACGTTGATCTACCACAAACATTTTGGAGTTCCTATGTAGAATTCTGGTACAAAATCTATGTAGAAAGTCTTAAAAAAAAACGTTTCTTGATGATGCCCACCATGGTGAAAAAATACGGCACTATTGCCACCTTTTTCAGTCTACTTCTTACTATTTTGGAGAGACATTGCAGCTTTCTTAATGTGAGAACACGCATTACTGATGAATCCGAGTTTTACTTTAGCTTCTCAGTCTATTACAATGCGTTTAGGTCAATAAACATCATTAAACATCGCCCAAAACAACTTACACAGTACAAAATCGCGTTATAAACCCACTGACGTTCGTTACTAATGATCTATGAGGCAGCCGCTGATTGTAGCATTCGACAAATGATGTTTGAAGCGTTAATTGTTGTTTCCAAGCTTCGTCTACAGCACAACTGGACGAAATTGCAGCGGCCGTAAATACATTCTTTTAATGGGAGAACGCCCGTTTCACCGCAGATAACAGCGCATCAACAGCAGCAATAAGATCCATGTTCATCCCTCTGAATATACGGTGAATTCTACCGGTTCGGGTCGTCAACAAATCTTCGAACTGTCCAGTGAGGGGTGGAGAGATGAAATAAGGTCATTACATAAGATGTGGAAGTAATAAATTGTCTTATTTATGCAATAACTCACCTATTTTCGGCCGTTCTTTCACGTGCACACGCATTAGGGATAGGTCAAGGCCATCGGCATACAATCACAATCATGATTTTTGTTTTATGGAAGTATTAGGGCGGTTAAAGGAGGGCGGAAATCTCATCGTTGTCATCGCCATTTTGAAACAAATGACAGTTGATGTTGAGAGTTGATGAACAAACGGCTGTTTTGGCGATAAATGGCGACGAAATGATTTTACACGTGTCCTAAAGGGCCTTAGGGTTAACCCTAACCAGGGTTAACCCGCGCACCTGGGGAGGTGCGCGCACGTAAAAAAACTACCTCCGCGAATTCGCCGTCTCCCGCCACGAAAAGGCGAACGGCGAAGCATGAGCGATGGCCCCCTCAACCTAACTCAACCACCATGATGTGTGTCATCCGGCAACAAAAACAACCCATCAACTCTACTACTACATAACTCAGCTACTATGAAATTTCACAAACCTGTGATCAACTTCCTCGTCCGCCACAGTGGCATTTTTGGACGCCGAGCCTTGCCTAATGGCGGCGGCAGTGGCGGCGGCGTCGCCCTCCGCCAGCAGCCCCACCTCGGTGAGGCTCTTCGTACATTTCAAGGTGATCAGTCGGCGTACAATTTGTGGAGGGCATACCGGAGGTCACGAGATCTCCCCGTTGAAATAGCTCCTTGTGAGCTAATTGATGAGAGTGCGTACGAAATCATTAGGGATTTGTGTAATTTTGTATCAACAAGAGCCATCCCCATCAATTTTGATGAGAATTTACAACGTCCTGCTAACTCCGACAGCACGAGGATGCTTAAACTCACAGTTCTTGAAAAATACATCGGAAAGGTCATCAAATACTTTCGAGAAGTCTACCCCGACCACCCGGATTGGAAGGATTTAGATGATAACGATCAGAAGGCCGTGCCGGAGTGGTGGACGATGCTGAGGCCGAAATTGAAGAGGGCGGTAGAAAGATATCAAACTACTTACGAGGGTGATGGACAATTTGGATTGCATGAAATCCGACCGTTGTATTCTGATCTCGGTCTCGACGATGAAAACGGCAAATATCCACTGCATGCATGTGATCAGAAGCATGTGTTTGTTCATCTCATCAAGCAAGCAAGTCAATCAAATGATAATTTGCAGAAGGTTGCCATTATTAACGCAGTTGCAGAAGCAATTGGGAGGGGAGGGGAGGCAAAGTTTCAAACATTTAGGGACTGGTTGTTTGATTATTTGTGGAATGTGACGAATACTCCGTGGAAGGAGAAGAAGACCATCCAAGGTTATGCAATGCCTCGTGTTGCAGATGAGAAGTGGTATGCGGACTGGTACTTTATTATGGGCATGTATG
The DNA here is from genome assembly GCA_030544225.1 of Skeletonema marinoi. Classification (NCBI taxonomy): domain Eukaryota; phylum Bacillariophyta; class Thalassiosirophyceae; order Thalassiosirales; family Thalassiosiraceae; genus Skeletonema; species Skeletonema marinoi. The sequence continues at coordinate 124,883 of CM060492.1, forward strand.
GGATGTGTGAGAAGGGCCTTTATCGCACTCCCCAACAAAAGAGCGCGGGGTTAGATGAAGTTGTCTTTCCATTGCTTCATCAAATGAAGGACGAGCGTGCTTCAACCATGGTCACCGAGACCATTCGATCTGCCCTACCGGCCGAAGTGAAGAAATTTTTTTCGGCGAAGTCTCTCCGTCAAGCAGGTATTAATCAAGCTGCTCTACACCCATCCATGACCCTCTTCTACCTCTCAGCTATTTCTGGTCATGATATTGATTCTTCGACGCAATATTATTTTGACCCCACGGATGTGGGAAGGGGGCTTCCTACCATCAATGCTCTTCATGGGAAGGTGGATTTGAAGACCCCTGTTGCCGTACCAAACCTTGAAGCTCTCGGCGCTGGTGATCTCAACTCTGCATTGAAGTTAATGGACCAAGTCTTCCAGTGCAACATTCCAAGTTTTGATGTGGGTGGGGATTTGTACATTGTTAAGAAGACTTTCCTTGCATCACTGCTAATGCATTTCCCTGACTTGGAGAGAGACTGCGGACGACTCAACAGAGTGAGCCAGTCTTTGTTTGACAATGCAACGAGGGCTGGGATCACTTCCTCTTCTTCTCCTACTCTACCTGTTCGACAAGTGTTGGAGATGTGGTCGGAAAAGATCAAGGCACAGTTCAAGAAGGACTCAGAACTTAATATCATGAAGGTTTTAGATCCTCCAGGGCAACAGACTTATGCTACTGTTGCGGCAATGGCAGAGGATGTGAAGTCTCTAACGAATGCAGTGGAGTCTCTAACAAAGACTGTGGGAGATCTAAGTGCGAAGTTCAATGAAATGGTGAACAAGTGTGTTCAGCAGGAAGCTTCGATTAGTGTTCTTAGCGCTAAAGAGTTTGCCTTACGCGAGGAAGTGCGACATTTGAGAGTGTTGGATGTGGCTCGTTCTCAACAACTGATGTCAACGCCAGAAGGTGGGAGAAGCAACAAACGATCTCGCAGTGGTGATCCTTCTGCAACTGCCTTATTTCAATCTGATTCAACGGATTCAACGGATACTACTACCACCACTGTTACTGCTGCCGCTGCCGCTACTACTACCACCAATGCAACAGAGACTGCTGCTGTGACTACCGCTGTGGCAGCACCCACTCGCGTTGCTGCTGTGAGTACTTCCACCGCCACACCCGCTGTTGCTCGACAAGACGATAGGCTTAGAACCGACATTGATCTTCTTCGACAAGCTCCGAGTAAACCCAACCCCGAAGAAGAAAAAGCGCTTGACGATGCAGGAGGTAGAATAGAAATGGCTTGTCGTCAGATGTTAAGTATTTTGGTGCCGCCGAAGTCAAATGCTGCTGCCAAATCAACTGTTTCTGCCTTTTCCCGGCAAATACCTGGGTTTTGGGCGAGATATAAGGCCCCCCATTTTGAATACGTTCTTTGTGTGGGCCGTGGGCATGTACCTACTTTCGTCTAATTTCTTATGTTCCCGCAATTATTTTACTAGGGCGCACACACAAATCAGAATCCAAGTTGAACTAAAAGAGTCGACTTTCGCATAAACTTTGGTGCTGAATAACATAGTAATTGCAAGAGATTCGCGACCTCTCTCTGGCCTAAATTGATCAGCTTCACCTGAGCTTTCTGTCGATGTGCAGATCATGGGGCTCCGCCGGGTTTTTGAAAAAAAACTTGCAGAGCATGGCAAACATACCCACATCACAGGCCCAACAGATTTTCAAACGGTTGACTTTAGGTTTACCTGCGCCCTTTCACAGTGACCCTCTACTTTGGCGACATAAGTGATTCATAACGTCCGGATCTTGCATTGCAACACTCTCTTTGGCGAGGGCCATCTCATAATAAAAGGCAGGAGCATGGTGATTCAACCGCTGATGACTTTATTTCTCTTTGGTTCACGCTCATTGATTGGGAAGCTGCAACAGAGTGAATCATCTTTGTTGATCGGAAAAAAAATATGAAAGAACAACTAGAATCAACACAGCAGCTCAAAGAGTTGTGCATAACAAGTGATAGCGACGGCGACGACAACAGCATGATGGCATCCTCTAGAAGGCTACGACAGGTCCTCCCTGATGCTACTGAATATAAAGAGGAGGCTTTTCATTATCGACCCAAGTCCAAGATAGAAGACGACGGTAGTAGAGGGAGATCATCCGTCTCAAAGGGCAGTAGACAGCTCGTCGTCTATGGCGAAGCTGTCAACTCCTCCTCATCACGAAGGCACTCTCGCTCCATTGACAAGGCGAGGAAGCACCACCGTAGTGCTGCCAATTACAAGAACGATGATGATGCAGATAGACAGCTCAATGGCAATAGCTGTGATAGTAGAGACCATCAGCTGAAGAAGCACTCATCTTCATCACGTCACCACGAGCGGAGACGACGTCCACCATCCTCCGAGGAACAATCCTTCTCTAGTTTCAACACGACTAGCACACATCCCTCGACTAGCAACGGTGACGATTTAACTGTAGACGTTGACTATGATGATTATGAAGATGGATATGGGCAATACACGGCTTATGAAAGTAAAGGCCCCTCCTCTCGAACATCTAGTCGATCATCTTCTTCTAGACGAAAGAGAAGGTCATACTCCCCAACAAAGTCTAGATCTAGATCATCAAGGTCATCATCATCTCGACAGCATCATCATCATCGTCGTCAGCATTCTAAAGATAGGCATCGCTCCTCCTACTCACCAGTAAGGAGTCGAAGACCACCTCGAAGACCTTCTCCAGAGAATAATCATCTCCGGTCAAGTTTTGCTAGTCATGGTAGTCAACGAAGCAGTCGAACTTTGCCAACATCTTCATCACATTATCACTCCTCGAAATCTGCTGCACTCATGAGGAGAAGATCATCAGATGATCTTCGTGCTCTGGAGGCGGATGATCTTCGTGCAACTGAGAGGGCTACACGAAGCAGTAACAGAAGAAGTGGCCATCATCGAAAGTCGTCATCATCTCGTCGTAAGGATGAGCCTGCTGTTGATACTACTGTCAACGTCCGAGTCTCTCGAGACGTCAAGAACAGCAGCAGCACCAATAGCAGTAGTCGAATCATTGACGGCAAGACACCACGAAAGCACAACCACACCAAAACGAAAAAGAAGAAGAACTCAATCGATCTAACTATTGATGACAATGGCCAAGGCACCTTTCAAGTAGTCACCTCCTCATCCACTACCAACAACACTCCACTCCAATTTGACATTCAAATAGACGAAGTCAACTCATCCTATCTAATCCAAACATCACTAGGGCTACTCCATCACATACGAGAGGTACATTCTCCCAATACCAACATATTACGAACTTTAACCTATTGGAATCAGCATTTTGAACGTGACGAGGTAGAAATGGGATATCACCGCGGTGAATTGGGGATAGTCTCCATGTCATCCAAAGATACAAAGGGGGTGGTGCCTGTTCCAGATGGTGTCAAGGCGAAATCATCCACATTTTCGAATTCACAAGATGTTGTATTGATGATCTTGACGGGGAGTTATCATGGGGGTAAAGCTTCATCGTTTGAGAAGGATGATGTGTTTATTAAGGAGTTGGAGTTGTTTGTGACTGATTCGTTGTGGTGTTATTTGCGTCTGCATGGTTTGACGGAAGAGTCATCGCAGCAGGATCAGGATGAGGAGGGAGGTGATTTGGGAAATGGTCATGCGGATGAGTGTGCGGAGAATATTAGAAATGGGAGTCGGAAGAATCTTCGTGCAGATACGAAGAATGACAAAAAGAAGGAGCGAGTGTTGAGTCGAGTATTCAAGAGGGTGATTGGAGAATAGAGCTAAACTTATACATCTACTTGCACAACAAGTCGTTATGATTTCAACAATCCTCAGTATTGTTGTTGTCCTCAATTCGATCATATGCTTCGGCCGCTTCCCTCTGTGGGCTCTTGGTTGCATCTACAGCGGCATGGTGTGCACGGAGAGCAGCAGCAAGGTTCTCTTTGCTTATCAATCCAATCTTAAATGCACTCAACAGCAATTTGATTGATTGATTATATCCTTGTGAGGCAGCAATGGTCAAATGCTTCACTGCTTTCTCTTTATTATCATTTTTCCACTCGTGACATCCAAGACAGTATCTAGCTGTAGGATGACCACCGATAGCAGCCAGTTCTAGATGGTACATTTCCTTTTCAATGTCCTTCTCAACACCACGCCCATTATGATACATTGCAGCTAGTTGGCAATGCGCCTCGACATCTCCCAATTCAGCAGCCCTTATATACCACTCAAATGCACTACTATAGTCCCCTTTGTCGTATTTTCCTCTTCCCCATTTGCGCATAGCAACTGGATCATTCGCCTCTATTCTTTTCATCATCATTTTATCACTTGCTTCAACAGTGGAGGGCGTAGGTTTGCGGCAGAATAGGCATGAGTGTTCAAGCCTCCTTTCCGCCTCTCGTATCTTATTGGCATAATGACAGCCTTTACAAATCACTTTACTGCAGCATGCCATCATGGTAGATTTCCGTGGATCAAGCGGCAATGGTAAACAGCAGATCGGGCAGTCCCCACGATTGGTGCCTTCCGGTAGTTTGAATAACAACTCATCACGCAATTCAGCCGCTCGCTTTTTGCACTCTTCTTTATGTTTTGGCCTATGATCTTGCTTGCATGCATCGCTGCAATATCGAACGAGACCGCAATTGGTACATTCCGTCAATTTGATGTCATCAACTTCCGCGATACCGCACGAAGCACAACATAATTTGCTATTATCATTGCTCATTTTGAACCGATCCTTCTAAAAAGTAATATGATGAAATAATGATTCTGTCGGTCGGCTGCGCTCAAAGGTAGTGCAATGCCGTAGTGTGCCCAGCTGCCTCTCTAGAGCAATGCAAGGCAACAAGAGCGATCATCTTCATCACTCTCATTCTGCTCTAAAAGGGTCCAGCTGGCTTGCCGGCTTACTGGTCCGACCGGTAAATTTCCGGTCTGAGATTTGGCGCGCCCACAATCCACCCTCCACCCTTGCTAAGATGAAGATCAACACACAGCATGAAACCCTATCTTCGGCAACACAGTGCACCATGATGTTCCCGACCTGCTCACACGTCGAATGACAGCTGTCCATCATAATTTTGATCGGAAATGACCCATGATAGCATCTTCAATGGAGGAGTGGAAAATTACCATTTGGAGACAAATCTTGTCCATCACGGATATCATGGCCATATGAACGTTATATGCGACCAGTATAACCGCAATATGCACTACACTGCTTCCATTGCCGGAGTTTCATGGAATTGGACTAATGAAGCAGATTGGTACGGCATAGATTGGTGGGATCTTGCATTACAACACTCCCTTTGCTCTTTGGCGAGGCCAATCTCTGTAAATAAATGGCAGGTGGCATCCATTGATCACTTTATTCTCGTTGGCTCACGCTCATTGATTGGGAAGCTGCATTCAGAGAGTGAATCATCTTTGTTGATCGGAAAACAATAAATATGAAAGAACAACTTGAATCAACACATCAACTCGAAGAGTCTCTGTGCATAATAATTGATAGCGACGACGACGAAAACAGCATGATGGCATCATCTAGAAGACTACGACAGGTCCTCCCTGATGCTACTGAATATAAAGAGGAGGCTTTTCATTATCGACCCAAGTCCAAGAGAGATGACGACGGTGGTAGAGGGAGATCATCCGTCTCAAAGGGCAATAGACAGCTCGTTGTCTATGATGGCGAGGCCGCCAACTCCTCCTCATCACGAAGACACTCTCGCTCCATTGACAAGACGAGGCATCACCAACGTAGTGCTGCCAATGATGATGCAGATCGACAGCTCAATGGCGGTGATAATAGAGACCATCAGCTGAAGAAGCACTCATCTTCATCATCACGTCATCACGAGCGGAGACGACGACGACCACCATCCTCCGAGGAACAATCCTTCTCTAGTTTCAACACGACTAGCACACATCCCTCGACTAGCAACGGTGACGATTTAACTGTAGACGTCGACTATGATGATTATGAAGATGGATATGGGCAATACACGGCATATGAAAGTAAAGGCCCCTCCTCTCGAACATCAAGTCGATCATCCTCTTCTTCTAGACGAAAGAGAAGGTCATGCTCTCCGACAAAGTCTAGATCTAGATCATCGAGGTCATCATCATCTCGACAGCATCATCATCATCGACATACTCATAAAGATGGGCATCGCTCCTCCTACTCACCAGTAAGGAGTCGAAGACCACCTCGAAGACCTTCTCCAGAGAATAATCATCTCCGGTCAAGTTTCGCTAGTCATGGTAGTCAACGAAGCAGTCGAACTTTGCCAACATCCTCATCTTCATCTCATCATCACTCTTCAAAACCTTCTGCACTTATGAGGAGAAGATCATCAGATGATCTACGTGCTCTGGAGGCGGATGATCTTCATGCTGTTGAGAGGGCTACACGAAGCAGTAACAGAAGAAGTGGCCATCACCGAAAGTCTTCATCATCTCGATCTCGTCGTAAGGATGAGCCTACTGTTGATACTACTGTCAACGTCCGAGTATCTCGAGACGTCAAGAACAGCAGCACCATCAATAGCAGCAGTCGAATCATTGACGGCAAGACACCACGAAAGCATAACCACACCAAATCGAAAAAGAAGAAGAACTCAATCGATCTAACCATTGATGACAATGGCCAAGGCACCTTTCAAGTAGTCACATCCTCCTCATCGTCCACCAACACACCACTCCAATTTGACATTCAAATAGACGAAGTCAACTCATCCTATCTAATCCAAACATCACTAGGGCTACTCCATCACATACGAGAGGTACATTCTCCCAATACCAACATATTACGGACTTTAACCTATTGGAATCAGCATTTTGAACGTGACGAAGTAGAACTGGGATATCATCGTGGTGAATTGGGAATAGTCTCCATGTCATCCAAAGATACCAAGGGGGTGCCTGTCCCGGATGGTGTCAAGGCGAAATCATCCACATTTTCGAATTCACAAGATGTGAAATTGATGATCTTGACGGGAAGTTATCATGGTGGAAAAGCTTCATCGTTTGAGAAGGATGATGTGTTTATTAAGAAGTTGGAGTTGTTTGTGACTGATTCATTGTGGTGTTATTTGCGTCTGCATGGTTTGATGGAAGAGTCATCGGAGCAGCAAGATGAGAGGGGAGGTGATTTGGGCAATGGTCATGCGGATGAGTGTGCTGAAAATATTAGTAATGGGAGTCGGAAGAATCTTCGTGCAGATACGAAGAATGACAAAAAGAAGGAGCGAGTGTTGAGTCGAGTATTCAAGAAGGTGATTGGAGAATAGAGCTAAACTTAACATCTACTTGTACAACAAGTCGTTATGATTTCAACAATCCCCAGTATTGCTGTTGTCCTGAATTCAATAATATTCTTCGGCATGATTTCAACAATCCTCAGTATTGCTGCTGTCCTGACTTCGATCATATGCTTCGGCTGCTTCCCTCTGTGTGCTCTTGGTTGCATCTACAGCGGCATGGTGCGCACGGAGAGCAGCGGCAAGATCCTCTTTGCTGACAAATCCTTTCCTATAAGCACTCATCAGCAATTTGATTGATTGATTATCTCCTTGTGAGGCAGCAATGGTCAAATGCTTCACTGCTTTCTCTTTATTATCATTTTTCCACTCGTGACATCCAAGAATGTATCTAGCAGTGGGATGACCAGCAATAGCAGTCTCTTCTAGATGATAAATTTCTTTTCTCTTATCCTTCTCAACTCCGTGTCCATTATGATACATTGCAGCTAGTTGGCAATGCGCCTCGGCATCTCCCAATTCAGCAGCCCTTATATACCACTCAAATGCACTACTATAGTCCCCTTTGTCGTATTGATATCTTCCCCATTGGCGCATTGCAACTGGATCATTCGCCTCTATTCTTTTCATCATCATTTTATCACGTGCTTCAACTGTGTCGGGGATAGGTGTACGGCAGAAGGGGCATTTGCGTTCAAGCTCCCCTTCTATCTCTCTTATCTTATTGGCATGACTACAGCCGTCACAAATCACTTTACTGCAACATGCCATCATGGTAGATTTCGATCGATCAAGCGGCAGAGGTAAACAGCAGATGGGACAGTCCCCAAGATGGCTGCTTTCTGGTTGTTTGAATAATAACTCGTCGCGTAATTCAGCCGCTCGCTTCTTGCATGCTTCCTCGTGCTGTAATTTATGTTCCTTCTGACATTCATCGCTGCAATATCGAACGAGATCGCAATCTGAACATTCCTTCAATTTGACTTCATCAACTTCTGCGATACCGCAGGCAGCACAAACTGATTTGTTGCTCATAATATGTTCATTGCTCATTTTGAACCGCCGCTTCTAAAACAGTAAAATGATGAAAAAATAATTCTGTCAGGCAGCTTCGCTCAAAGGTAATGCCGTAGTAGGTCTTGTGCCCAGCCAGCAATGCAAGGCAATGTAATGGCAAGAAGAACGCTAACGACAACACGACGAGGCAAAAAAGCAAAAAGCAGGAAGATCCAAGATCCAGAGCGCGCCAGAAAGAGGAGGATGGGCACACAATGAATGCAATCCTCAGCATCCTCTTCTCGTACAATATGGTCGTAATAAGATGTCACCATACACGATGAGCAAGTTACCCGGCGCAGTAGATCGATCAGGTTATCAATATCAAGATGTATGATTGCTGAACAAGGAGACGTTGTGATGGCGTTTGGGAAAGCAACATAAAAAAATGACTTGCATCTGGATGTTTTTCACTGTTCACTTGGCAGCCGTTGTGTTTCATTTTTCATTCATGAAATAGAATGATATTTGTTGGAACAGTCAATTTTGATAATATTCTTCAGCTGCATCTCTCTGTGGACTCTTGGTTGCATCTATCTACAGCGGCCTGGTGTGCACGGAGAGTAGCAGCAAGGTCCTCTTTGCTAGGCTAGCAGATTTCCTTCTTGATCATCTCAAAAAGCAGTTCGATCGAACCATTGCATCCCTGGTTGGTAGACATCCAGTGATTCATCTTCATCACTCTCATTGCTGCTCGTAGGGGGCAAAAGGATCTAGCTGGGGGTCTACTGGTCCGACCGGTAAATTTCCGGTCTGAGATTTGGCGCGCCCACACCACCCTTCAAAGAACAACACAAACACAACAACATCATGAAACCACTATCTTCGGCAACACAGTGCACCATGTTCCCGACCTGCTCACACGTCGAATGACGGCTCCATGGACAGCTCGTTGTCTATATATTCGGCCGTTGTCAACATAATTTTGATCGGAAATGACTGTCATGGTCGTAATAGCATCTTCAATGGAGGAGTGGAAAATTACCATCTGGAGACAAATCTTGGCCATCACTAGAATCAACACAGCAGCTCGAAGAATTGTGCATGATAATTGATAGCGACGACGACGAAAACAGCATGATGGCATCATCTAGAAGACTACGACAGGTCCTCCCTGATGCTACTGAATATAAAAAAGAGGAGGAGGAGGAGGAGGCTTTTCATTATCGACCCAAGTCCAAGAGAGAAGACGACGGCGGCCGAGGGAGATCATCCGTCTCAAAGGGCAGTAAGCAGCTTGTCGTCTATGATGACGAAGCCGCCAACTCATCCTCATCACGAAGGCACTCTCGCTCCATTGACAAGACGAGGCAGCACCATCATAGTGCTACCAACTACAAGAACGATGATTCAGATAGACGGCTCAATGGCGGTGATAATAGAGACCAGCTAAAGAAGCACTCATCTTCGTCATCGCGTCACCACGAGCGGAGGCGACGACTTCCACCACCACCCTTCGAGGAACAATCCTTCTCTAGTTTCAACACGACTAGCACACATCCCTCGACTAGCAACGGTGATGATCTAACTGTAGCTGTAGACGTCGACTATGATGATTATGAGGATGGATATGGGCAATACACGGCGTATGAAAGTAAAGGTCCCTCCTCTCGAACATCTAGTCGATCATCATCTTCTTCTAGACGAAAGAGAAGGTCATACTCTCCAACAAAGTCTAGATCTAGATCATCGAGGTCATCATCATCTCGACAGCATCATCATCATCGTCGTCAGCATTCTAAAGATGGGCATCGCTCTTCCTACTCACCAGTAAGAAGTCGAAGACCACCTCGAAGACCTTCTCCAGAGACTAATCATCTCCGGTCAAGTTTTGCTAGTCATGGTAGTCAACGAAGCAGTCGAACTTTGCCAACATCTTCTTCATCACATCATCACTTTTCGAAACCTTCTGCACTTATGAGGAGAAGATCATCAGATGATCTGCGTGCTCTGGAGGAGGAGGATCTTCTCGTGCTGTTGAGAGGGCTACTAGGGGCAGTAGCAGTAACAGACGAAGGGGACATCATAAAAAGTCTTCATCATCTCGATCTCGTCGTAAGGATGAGCCTGCTGTTGATACTACTGTCAACGTCCGAGTCTCTCGAGACGTCAAGAACAGCAGTCACGGCAACGGCAACAATAGTAGAATCATTGACGGCAAGACACCACGAAAGCATAACCACACCAAAACAAAAAAGAAGAAGAACTCAATCGATCTAACTATTGATGACAATGGCCAAGGCACATTCCAAGTAGTCACATCCTCCTCATCCACTACCAGTACACCACTTCAATTTGACATTCAAATAGACGAAGTCAACTCATCCTACCTAATCATCCAAACATCACTAGGGCTACTCCATCACATACGAGAGGTACATTCTCCCAATACCAACATATTACGGACTTTAACCTATTGGAATCAGCATTTTGAACGCGACGAAGTAGAATTGGGATATCACCGCGGTGAATTGGGAATAGTCTCCATGTCATCCAAAGATACAAAGGGGGTGCCTGTTCCAGATGGTGTCAAGGCGAAATCATCCACATTTTCGAATTCACAAGATGTTGTATTGATGATTTTGACGGGGAGTTATCATGGGGGTAAAGCTTCATCGTTTGAGAAGGATGATGTGTTTATTAAGGAGTTGGAGTTGTTTGTGACTGATTCATTGTGGTGTTATTTGCGTCTGCATGGTTTGATGGAAGAGACATCACAGAAGCAGCAGGATCGTGATGAGGAGGGAGGTGATTTGGGCAATGGTCATGCGGATGAGTGTGTTGAAAATGTTAGAAATGGGAGTGGCAAGAATCTTCGTTCGTCAGATTTGAAGAATGGCAAGAAGGAGCGAGTGTTGAGTCGAGTATTCAAGAGGGTGATTGGAGAATAGAGCTAAACTTATATCTACTTGTAGAACTTGATATGATTTCAACAATCCTCAGTATTGATGTTGTCCTTACTTCGATAATTTTCTTCGGCTGCTTCCCTCTGTGGGCTCTTGGTTGCATCGACAGCGGTCTGGTGTGCACGAAGAGCAGCAGCAAGATCGTCTTTGCTGACAAATCCCTCTTTAAAGTAATCTATCAGCGGTTTGATTGAATCATCATCTCCGAGGTTGGCAGAGATGATCCAATGTTTCACTGCTCTTTCAATATAGTCACTTTCCTCCTCTTCCCATCCGAGATTGTATCTAGCATAGGGATGACCTCCAATAGCAGCCTCCTCCAGATGGTGAATTTCCCTCCCTCTATCCTTCTCAACGCCATGCCCATCATCGTACAATATGGACAGGTGATAATGCGCTTGCACATCTCCCAATGCAGCAGCCTTTGCAAAATACTCAAATGCTCTGCTATAGTCTCCTTTCTGGTAGTTGTTCACTCCTTCTGCACACATAGCAGCTTGATCGTTCACCTCTATTCTTTTCATCCTTTGTTTGTCACCTTCTTCATAAGTTTCGACTGTGGGTTTGCGGCAGAATGGACATTTGGGATGAAGCTTCCCTTCTATCTCTCGTATCTTATTGGCATAATTGCAGCCATTGCAAATCACTTTGCTGCAGCATGTCATCATGGTAGATTTCTCTAGAACAAGCGACAGAGGTAAGCAGCAAATTGGGCAGTCCCCACGATGACTGCTTTCCGGTTGCTTGAATAAAATCTCGTCACGTAATTCAGCCGCTCGTTTCTTACATGCTCGCTCGTGTTGTGGCCGATGCTCCCTCTGACACCCACCCCTGCAATATCGAACGAGATCACAATCAGCGCATTCCTTCAATTTGACTTCATCAACTTCTGCGATACCGCAGGAAGTGATGATGTGAGAGGTAAACAGCAGATGGGGCAGTCACCGAGATAGCTGCTTTCCGGTTGTTTGAATAACAATTCGTCACGTAATTCAGCCGCTCGTTTCTTGCATGCTTCTTCGTGCTGCGGTCTATGCTCCTTGTGACAATCATCGCTGCAATATCGAACGAGATCGCAAGCCGTACATTCTTTCAATTTGATTTCATCAACTTCTGCGATGCTGCAGGAAGCACAAACTGATATGTTGCTCATACTCTCTTCGCTCATTTTGAACCACCTTCCAAAACAGTAATATGATGAAATAATAATTCTGTCGGTCGGCTGCGCTCAAGAGGGTAATGCCGTCGTAGGGTAGTTGCCTCTACAATAGAGAGCCAGCACGCACACTACTTCTACACGTCACGTATTGAGATAGCGCGAGGAGTGTCGTGAGCGAGAGGCAAGAGCAGAGAGAGAGGCAAGCAAGTGAGGTCTTGGGGCAAGATCTTTCTGTGGAGGGCATTGCCCCTCTTATTGGCCCTCTTCGGGTAAAATTAATTAGGTACTTCTCGTACAATTAACGAGCGTATGCCCGCACAACCGCGTTTTGATTTTTGCCCTCCAAGCGCACATCACTTCATATCAGCAAGGTAAGGAGCAAGCAAGCAACAACTTTCTTCAAGAAGGAAGCGAGTATTACGTGAAGGTGAGTACTATAATCATCATCATCACCATTACGCCGCTGCGTTATTAGCAGCAGAATTATTATTATTGTGCCGCAGCAGTGCCCTATATTTATTCACCCTCCTCGCCGCAAGCGGTGTTGTGTCGTGGTTCGTGGTGCTATCAATATCTTTCGGAGTATTAATATTAACGACAACTTCTTTCGGCCGTTCTTATCATAACCCAGACTATCGACCAACGCCATGGAGGATAGAGATTCTAATTATTATGAGGCGAATGCGGCCGACGTCAATCTGGAGGAAATCACTTCCTCGGCTGAGAACGCAAATACTCTGCAGCGGCTTCGTGATGGTGATCCTACGCTAAACTTCTTCTATTTGAATTTGGGCGGAGATTATGCTGAATGGGGCAATTTCCATGTTCGTGAAGGCGACGATATGGGCTGGGTAGGATATTTCATTGGTAAAAGTGAATACTTATTGGGCCTCCATATTCATTACTTGCCCGACGGTGAAGAGGCGCATGCTTTTTTGGAAGGTATCGCCCGCAGTCAATCTATTCGGCACATCGGCATCATGTATCTCAGCAATGATGGTTTCGCTTCAACTGTGAGAGTATCGCATAGTCTATCTCAGTTGGAGGGACTGTCTATTCACGAAAACAACAATGTTGGCCCCGATGGCTGGTCTGAACTACGAACTCTGCTTGAATCGGGAGTTTGTAAGTTGAAGCAGCCGTCTCTGCATCTGTGTGGGAATAGTGAATTTTTGTCAAATGGATTGAGAGGCATTGGGCCGTCCTTGAAAAATCTTGTGTTGAGTTTTAATTCCATCGGCAATGAGGGATTGTTAGCTTTGGTGGCAGGACTGACCAATTGTAACAGCCTCGAGAAATTGAATCTCTCTTGGAATGATTTTTCCTTGGCAACAGCAGGACTGAGATCTTTATCTGATTGGTTATGGAGAGATGAAGTGAACTTGAAACGTCTGGATCTTTGGAATTGTCGTATCAATGATGAAGGTCTCCGTGCTTTGTCTCAAGGGGCAGCGAATCATTGTGAAGAACTGTACCTGGGCGGAAATGAATCAATCACAACAACAGGGTTGAGTTATTTGTCCAATTCAATCCGATCCGATAGCTGTCGTGTGGAGACTCTCAATCTTTTATGGATACCAATTGGAAGTGATGTGTTGGAAGTCCTAGCTCGCGGACTAGCTGGCAACAAATCTGTGAGAAGCTTGTATTTGGACGCTTTAGACGATGATGTTACGGTTGATGGGTGGGCCGCCTTCTCCACAACAATGTGTGATACTTCCAATGTCAACAGCACCTACCTCTCAAATCACACTATCTGCAACTTTAGGTTAGTCGGAGGAGATGGAGAAATTATTAGTCTACCTCAAGATATTTCCCTATACCTCGGACTGAACGAACAGCATCCACAATATGCTGCTGAATGCAAAATCCTCATGAGCCACCGACACCTCGACATGACGCCTTTCTTGCAATGGAAGTGGAAGTTGAAGTTTCTTCCTTTGGCAGCTGCCTGGTTCGAAAGAGCAAAGCTGTGTACATCGTTGACGATTTATGAGGCCAATTCTGCTTCGAGGAGGCGCGTTCTAGACGAATCGAACGACGATTTACAGAGCAGGGCGTTGTCGGCAATGTATGAATTTGTTCGTGGGATGCCAATGGAAGTGATGAAAAGTCGTGAGGAGTTGATTGTGATGGCGTACGATGATAAGATTGCGATGGCTGAAGAAGAAATCAACAGGCTCGTCAACAAAAAGAAGGGGCTCCTGAAAGATAAGAATAGTTTCCTGAAAGATGTAGAGCAACGTGATGACAAGAGGCTTAGCGAGATTGTTGCTAACGTTGCATTCGCAGTCTTTCTCTTTCTCGCAGTTGTTGAGTCGTTGAGGAGCAGTAGTTTGGATTTGTGAGAGAGAAGAGTCTTGACCAGTGCGAAGTCGATTCTACCATTCGTCATCTTATATGCTATTTAGGAGATGATGTGGATAGAGACTAAAATATATAAGTGTACATCATGCATCAGATCGCATACACTTCGGATTGGATATAATAAGTTTTACGCGAATGCTCGTTTACTCTGCCTGCGGATAGATGCAGAGTCTTAATGGAAAGATCGAGCAGCTTGAAGAAGAGATCATGAGGCTTAAGCTTCGGGGATTGTAGAGTTTGGTGTTTGAGAAAGGAGGAGGAGTTTTAACACATTGAGCACAATTGTTGAGTTATGCCTCCTCATGATTGTGTGGATACGATAGATTGATAGATGACTACTAAAACATACAAATTATAGCTTACGCAGAATCATCGCAGCAGTAAGGGGATCGGAATGAGGGGGGAGGTGATTTGGGCAATGGTCATGCGGATGAGTGTGTTGAAAATATTCGAAGTGGGAGTCGGAAGAATCTTCGTGCAGATACGAAGAATGACAAAAAGAAGGAGCGAGTGTTGAGCCGAGTATTCAAAAGGGTGATTGGAGAGTAGAGCTAAACTTATACATCTCATACAACTTGTTGATATGATCTCAACAATCCTCAGCATTGCTGTTGTCCTCAATTCGATAAAATTCTTCGGCTGCATCCCTCTGTGGGCTCTTGGTTGCATCTACAGCGGCCTGGTGTGCACGGAGGGCAGCAGCAAGGTCATCTTTGCTGACTTTTCCCTCTTTAAAGTACTCCACCAGCGGTTTGATTGAACCATCATCTCCGAGGTTGGAGGAGATTATCCAATGTTTTACTGCTCTCTCAATATTGTCACTTTCATCCTCGTGGCATCCAAGATTGTATCTAGCATCGGCATGGCCACCAATAGCAGCCTCTTCTAGGTGATGTATTTCCTTCCCCCTATCCTTCTCAACACCCCGCCCGAAATGATACAAATCTGCCAGTTGATAATGTGCACCAACATCACCCAATTCAGCAGCCTTCGTATACAACTCAAACGCACTGCTATAATCTCCTTTGTCGTATTGATCTCTTCCCCATTGGCACATCGCATCTGGATCATTCGCCTCTATTCTTTTCATCATCATTTTATCAGCTTCAACAGTGGAGGGGATAGCTGTACGGCAGAACGGACATTTGCGTTTAAGCTTCCCTTCTATCTCTCTTATCATGTTGGCATGATGGCAGCCGTTACAAATTAATTTACTGCAACAACTCATCATGAAAGATTTTTGTTTGTCAAGAGGCAGAGGTAGGCAACAGATCGGACAGTCCCCACGATTGCTGCTTTCCGGTTGCTTGAATAAAATCTCGTCACGTAATTCAGCCGCCCGTTTATTGCATGCATCTTCGTGCTGTGATTTGTGATTTTCCTGACATGCATCGCTGCAATATCGAACGAGATCGCAAGCAGCGCATTCCTTCAAGTTGACTTCATCAACATCTGCGACGCCACAGGAAGCACAACATGATTTGTTGCTCGTATTATCTTCGCTCATTTTGAACCAACTGCTTCTAGAACAGTAATATGAGTAATATGATGAAATAATAATAATTCTATCAGTCGGCTGCGCTCAAGGGTAATGCCGTCGTAGGGTTGTGTGTCCAGCCAATGTATCTAAGGCAATGCGGGCAAGAGAAGACAAAAAGCAAAAAGCGAAAGCCAGCAGGTCCAGATCGATCCAGAGCGCGCCAGAAAGAGGATGGGCACACATACAATCCTCAGCCTCCAGCCTCCTCTTCTAATGATTGACGGCATCATAACAGTCACCAAGATCAGCTTCAACACATGCATGATTGATGTGCATGGTGCGGTGATAGTCCCAGTGCCAAATTTTACAGAGAGTACCAAACGATACGTTCACGGCGTGCAAATTGTTCATGTGGTAGCAATCCCTGCTCATCTGCGTCTGAGCAAACAGCACTTTGAAGGAGAAATTTACATCCACTTCCCAGAGACCGATAGCACGCAGCTTCTCGATGCAATCCGCACAAACTCCTTCTCAAGCAACACGGTCATGCATCCCAGCCATCTGTCAAGAGGAATGCCCAACCGTATGTGACCGAAGTGAAGCAAGGACTTCGAGGACTCGGTCTTCTCCCGTGCAGTACGCCAATAATATTGATAATCCTCCAAGTAGATCTGTTCGGGGGAGGACTTGACGAGCAGTTTTGGCATACAAGGACGGCGCCCCATCTAAGAGCCGAATGGTGTAGTGGTCGGTGTCGCAAGGAAAGGAATAATCTCCATCAAGTATCTGCTGAACAGCCTGCCCATCACCCAATAACAATAAACCAACCTCTGAACAGGTTTGTTCCTGCAGATAGGAGCACGGTGTGCTAGAGTGAACCGGGTGGACAGCGCCCCACCAACTGCAGAGTTAACAGCTTTCCGGGTAAGGTCGCATATATGCGCCAATTTGCTCAATAGACTTCATATTGAGTTCAGACGAAGATCAGCGGTGGATTTGGAGAGCTCTTCTTCAGCTCTACAAAATTAGCATATCAGTGGATATGCATCTCAATTACCATTGCCACGAGCAAGAGGATCGATTCCCTTGATGGGAACTCAGACGGTAGGAAAACGAGGAGTGTCTACAAACGAGTTGGATTAATTTGCGCAAAAGTAGTTTTAAAATAATCGATCGGTGAGCATCGAAGATCTCCAATCTTTGGCATGGGGAGGAAACGAAATCAAGGGAAGGCGCGGAAGGCGGCCAAAGCCAAGGCTAGAGAGGAACAGACGTTAGAAATGGCGGCGGCTAGAATGCAGAAGATACCTTGCAAGCATGGCGCTGATCGTCTTTCTTTGAAAGAGTTGGCAAATTGCATCAAATATACACTAGCATTTTCAGTTCGATTCTATGAAGAATGTGGCCGTCAACTTTCGAATAGACTCTCAGATGCTAAAGATGCTACAATAGATCAATTTGCTGAAGTGTGGAGTGATTCTGCCAAGATGGAAATGGTGATATCACACTTGCTGTGTGACGGAACTGAAGCTATTCTTTCAGGTAATAATCTTGATCTTGCCCGATTCTGTGCTACTTGTGCTAGATATTTCGATCAACACATCGCCATTAAGTTGCATCGCACGAAAGCGCTACCCAATGAGCCAAAACTTGATGACACGCACGTAGCCGACATGCACACACTGGTGAAATTCTTCCGGCATCGCATCCCCTGCTCCTGTTTGGAAAAGAAGTACGAAGAAGTCAAGACGATCACAAAGTTGGGCAGTTGCTATAGCCCACATTGCAAATTCCACAATGGAATAACGGAACGCAGCAACACAATGTATTGCGGTCGATGCCGAAATGCAACGTATTGCTCCCGTGAATGCCAAGAAGCCGACTGGTCGAGGCACAAGCCCCATTGCGACGAGTACGCTACAAGAAAGGCCCAGTTCGAAGCCAAGCATCAGAAAAAGCACAGAGACGATGGAGTGGCGTTTATGGGCTGAAGACAAGGTAAGGCGATAATTCTGCAACAAGTATCTGAATCTGATGCCTTGAGCAATCGTGATGGGAGGACGATTGAGCTGGTGAAGCACTGGTCAGATGCTGGTAAGTCACCAGAAGAGATTGTTGAGGGTTTGGTCAACATCAAAATGAAAGAAAAAAATAAGAGAAAGGGATGATACTGGGACTGTAAAATAATACTAATCATATTGATCTGAAAGAACAACTTGAAACAACACACCAGCTCGAAGAGTCTCTGTGTAATAATTGATAGCGACGACGACGACAACAGCATGATGGCATCATCTAGAAGACTACGACAGGTCCCTGATGCTACTGAATATAAAGTGGAGGCGGAGGAGTCTTTCCTTTATCGACCCAAGTCCAAGAGAGAAGATGACAGTAGTAGAGGGAGATCATCCGTCTCAAAGGGCAGTAGAGGCAGCAGTAGCCGGCAGCTAGTCGTCTATGGCGAAGCCGCCAACTCATCCTCATCACCATCACGAAGGCACTCTCGCTCTATTGACAAGACGACGAGGCAGCACCATCATAGTGCTGCCAACTACAAGAACGATGATGCAGATAGGCGGCTCAATGGCAATAGCGGTGATAGTAGAGACCATCAGCTGAAGAAGCACTCATCTTCATCACGTCACCACGACCGGAGAAGACGACTTCCACCATCCTCCTCTGAGGAACAATCCTTCTCTAGTTTCAACACGACTAGCACACATCCCTCGACTAGCAACGGAGACGATTTAACTGTAGACGTCGACTATGATGATTATGAAGATGGATATGGGCAATACACGGCGTATGAAAGTAAAGGTCCCTCCTCTCGAACATCTAGTCGATCATCGTCTTCTTCTAGACGAAAGAAAAGGTCATGCTCTCCAACAAAGTCTAGATCTACATCATCGAGGTCATCATCATCTCGACAGCATCATCATCATCATCGTCAGCATTCTAAAGAGGGGCATCGCTCCTCCTACTCCTACTCACCAGTAAGGAGTCGAAGACCACCTCGACGACCTTTTCCAGAAAATAATCATCTCCGGTCAAGTTTTGCTAGTCATTGTAGTCAACGAAGCAGTCGAACTTTGCCAACATCCTCATCTTCTTCATCACATCATCACTCTTCTAAACCTGCTGCACTTATGAGGAGAAGATCATCAGATGACCTGCGTGCTCTGGAGGCGGATGATCTTCGTGCTGTTGAGAGGGCTGCACGAAGCAGTGGCAGCAGCAAGAGAAGAAGTGGCCATCATAAAAAGTCTTCATCATCTCGTCGGAAGGATGAGCCTGCCGTTGATACTTCTGTTAACGTCCGAGTCTCTCGAGATGTCAAGAACAACTCCACTACCAACAGCAGCAGTCGTAGAATCATTGACGGCAAGACACCACGAAAGCACAACCACACCAAATCGAAAAAGAAGAAGAACTCAATCGATCTAACTATTGATGACAATGGCCAAGGCACCTTTCAAGTAGTCACGTCATCCACTACCGCCAGCACACCGCTCCAATTTGACATTCAAATTGACGAAGTCAACTCATCCTATCTAATCCAAACATCACTAGGGCTACTCCATCACATACGAGAGGTCCATTCTCCCAATACCAACATATTACGAACTTTAACCTATTGGAATCAGCATTTTGAACGTGACGAAGTAGAATTGGGATATCATCGTGGTGAACTGGGGATAGTCTCCATGTCATCCAAAGATGCCAAGGGGGTGGTGCCTGTTCCAGATGGTGTCAAGGCGAAATCATCCACATTTTCGAATTCACAAGATGTTGTATTGATGATCTTGACGGGGAGTTATCATGGTGGGAAAGCTTCATCGTTTGAGAAGGATGATGTGTTTATTAAGGAGTTGGAGTTGTTTGTGACTGATTTGTTGTGGTGTTATTTGCGTCTGCATGGTTTGATGTTGATGGAAGAATCATCGCAGCAACAGCAGGATCAGGATGAGGAGGGAGGTGATTTGGGCAATGGTCATGCTGATGAATGTGCTGAAAATATTAGAAATGGGAGTCGGAAGAATTTTCGTTCAGATACGAAGAATGACAAAAAGAAGGAGCGAGTGTTGAGCCGAGTATTCAAGAAGGTGATTGGAGAATAGAGCCAAACTTATGAATATAATTGGTAAACGTTTTGATATGATTTCAACAATCCTCAGTATTGCTGTTGTCCTGAATTCAATAATACTGCCTCCCTCTGTGGACTCTTGGTTGCATCTACAGCGGCCTGGTGTGCACGGAGGGCAGCAGCAAGTTCCTCTTTGCTGATTAATCCACTCCTAAATGCATCCATCAGCACTTTGATTGATTCATCACTTCCTTGGTTGGCAGCGATGATCCAATGCTTCACTGCTCTTTTGATGTTGCCATTCTTTCCCTCAAGAACTCCAAGATTGTGCCTAGCGTTGGGATGACCGGCAATAGCAGCCTTTTCAAAATGATGAATTTCCTTTTGCTTATCCTTCTCAACGCCATGCCCATAATGATACAAATCTGCCAGTTCATAATGCGCCATTGCATCTCCCAGCTCAGCAGCCTTTGTATAATGCTCAAATGCAGTGATATAGTTTCCTTTGACGAATTGTTCTAATCCCCATTGAGTCATAGCAACTGGATCATTCACCTCTACTCTTTTCATCCTTCGTTTATCAGCTTCTTCCATTGTTGTTGGCAACAGTTCTCGGCAGAATGGGCACGATGAATTTAATGATGCCTCACGTATCTTATTGGCATGAGAGCAGCCGTCACAAATCACTTTACTGCAACAACTCATCATGGTGGATTTCTCCGGGTCAAGAGACAGAGGTATCATGCAGATGGGGCAGTCCCCAAGATGGCTGCTCTCGGGTTGTTTGAATAATAACTCGTCGCGTAATTCAGCCGCTCGCTTCTTGCAAGCTTCTTCGTGCTGCGATTTATGATTTTGCTTACACTCATCACTGCAATATCTAACTAGATCACAATCGGTGCATTCCTTCAATTTGACATCATCAACTTCTGCGATGCCACACAGAGCACAAGATGATATTATGTTGCTCGTATCATCTTCGCTCATTTTGAACCAACGCGTCTAAAAGAAATAATAATTCTGTCGGTCGGCTTCGCTCAAAGATGATGCCGTCGTAGGGTAGTGTGCCAAGAGCCAGCAATGCAAGGCAACATGAAGCAAAAAACTTTTGCCACATGATCCAAGATCCAGAGCGCGCCAGAATCACACTATGTAAAAGCGCTTTCCGCTCTCCCCCTTTTGGAGCCTTTTGGGGGGCTACATAGAGGTTTTTACATCATTAGTGACCTTTGAGGGCCTGCCCCCCAAGCGTCAACACCCTTCACAAAAATCAGCCAAACATCACCGCACCATGATGCTTTTCTCCTATGCCATATATCAATAACGATATGAATAGTTGAAAGATCTCCTTCGGATGATCTCTTCTATAGTCACATACGAAACATTCGAGCTTAGTATCCCTGATGCTACTGAATATAAAGAGGAGGCGGAGGAGGCTTTTCATTATCGAACCAAATCCAAGAGAGAACCCGACGGCCGGGGGAGATCATCCGTCTCAAAGGGCAGTAGACAGCTCGTTGTCTATGATGGCGAGGCCGCCAACTCATCCTCATCACGAAGGCACTCTCGCTCTATTGACAAGACGAGGCAGCACCACCGTATTGCTGCCAACTACAAGAACGATGATGCAGATAGGCGGCTCAATGACGGTGATAATAGTAGTAGAGACCATCAGCTGAAGAAGCACTCATCTTCATCACGTCACCACGACCGGAGACGACGACTTCCACCACCACCCTTCGAGGAACAGTTTCAACACGACCAGCACACATCCCTCCACTAGCAACGGAGACGATTTAACTGTATTGTAGACGTCGACTATGATGATTATGAAGATGGATATGGGCAATACACGGCATATGAGAGTAAAGGTCCCTCGTCTCGAACATCTAGTCGATCATCGTCTTCTAGACGAAAGAGAAGGTCGTACTCTCCGACAAAGTCTAGATCTAGATCATCGAGGTCGTCATCATCTCGACAGCATCCTCATCACCATCGTCAGCATTCTAAAGATGGGCATCGCTCCTCCTACTCACCAGTAAGGAGCCGAAGACCACCTCGAAGACCTTCTCCAGAGAATAATCATCTCCGGTCAAGTTTTGCTAGTCATGGTAGTCAACGAAGCAGTCGAACTTTGCCAACATCCTCATCTTCTTCACATCATCACTCTTCGAAACCTCCTGCACTTATGAGGAGAAGATCATCAGATGATCTGCGTGCTCTGGAGGCGGATGATCTTCGTGCTGCTGAGAGGGCTAAACGAAGCAGTGGCAGTAACAGAAGAAGTGGCCATCATAAACAGTCTTCATCATCTCGTCGTAAGGATGAGCCTGCTGTTGATACTACTGTCAACGTCCGAGTCTCTCGAGACGTCAAGAACAGCAGCACCACCAATACCAGCAGTAGGATCATTGATGGCAAGACACCACGAAAGCACAACAACACCAAATCGAAAAAGAAGAAGAACTCAATCGATCTAACTATTGATAACAATGGCCAAGGCACCTTTCAAGTAGTCACATCCTCCTCATCCACTACCACCAACACACCACTCCAATTTGACATTCAAATAGACGAAGTCAACTCATCCTATCTAATCCAAACGTCACTAGGGCTACTCCATCACATTCGAGAAGTCCATTCTCCTAACACCAACATATTACGGACTTAACCTATTGGAATCAGCATTTTGAACGTGACGAGGTAGAATTGGGATATCACCGTGGTGAACTGGGGATAGTCTCCATGTCATCCAAAGATGCCAAGGGGGTGGTGCCTGTTCCAGATGGTGTCAAGGCGAAATCATCCACATTTTCGAATTCACAAGATGTTGTATTGATGATCTTGACGGGGAGTTATCATGGTGGGAAAGCTTCATCGTTTGAGAAGGATGATGTGTTTATTAAGGAGTTGGAGTTGTTTGTGACGGATTCGTTGTGGTGTTATTTGCGTCTGCATGGTTTGATGGAAGAGTCATCGGAGGATCAGGATCATGATGAGGATGAGGAGGTGATTTGGACAATGGTCATGCGGATGAATGTGCTGAAAATATTAGAAATGGGAGTCGGAAGAATTTTCGTTCAGATACGAAGAATGACAAAAAGAAGGAGCGAGTGTTGAGCCGAGTATTCAAGAAGGTGATTGGAGAATTGAGCTAAACTTATACATCTACTTGATTTCAACAATCCTCAGTATTGCTGTTGTCCTGAATTCTATCATATTCTTCAGCTGCTTCCCTCTGCGGGCTCTTGGTTGCATCTACAGCGGCCTGGTGTGCACGGAGGGCAGCAGCAAGGTCATCTTTGCTGACTCCCTCCTTAAAGTACTCCATCAGCGCTTTGATTGATTCATCATCTCCCTGGTTGGCGGAGATGGTGAAATGCTTCACTGCTCTTTCAATATTGCCTCTTTCCTCCTCTTCGCATCCAAGATTATACCTAGCATCGGGATGACCGCCAATAGCAGCCTCTTCCAGATGATAATTGATAAATTTCCTTCCCCCTATCCTTCTCAACTCCATGCCCATCATCGTACAAAGCTGCCAGCCTATAATGCGCTTGCACATCTCCCAATTCAGCAGCCTTCGTATACAACTCAAATGCACTGCTATAGTCTCCTTTCTGGTAGTTGTTCACTCCCTCTCGACGCATAGCGACTGGATCGTTCGCCTCTATTCTTTTCATTCTTCGTTTATCACTTTCTTCCTTTGTTGTTGGCAACAGTTCTCTACAGAAGGGACAAGATGAATTTAATGATGCCTCCGCCTCTCGTATCTGATTGGCATGATTACAGCCGTTACAAATCACTTTGCTGCAACATACCATCATGGCAGATTTCTCCGGATCAATTGGCAGAGGTATCATGCAAATTGGACAGTCTCCACGATCGCTGCTCTCCGGTTGCTTGAATAAAATCTCGTCACGTAATTCAGCCGCTCGTTTCTTACATGCTCGCTCGTGTTGTGGCCGATGCTCCCTCTGACACCCACCCCTGCAATATCGAACGAGATCGCACGAAGAACATTCCTTCAATTTGACTTCATCAACTTCTGCAATGCCGCAAGAAGCACAAAATAATTTGTTGCTAATATTATCTTCGCTCATTTTGAACCAACGCTTCTAAAACAGTAAAATGATGAAATAAGAATTTTGTCGGTCGGCTTCGCTCAAAGGTAATGCCGTCGTGGGGTAGTGAACCGTCAGCAATGCAAGGCAAATTAGATGGCAAATGGCAAAAAATGGCAAAAAGCAGGTCAATGCATCCAAGATCCAGAGCGCGCCAGGAATGAGGATGGGCATCCTCTTCTGTATGATCGCACCATACACAGGGTTCCCCGGCGCAGTAGATCGAGCAGGTTAATATCAAGATGCTGAACAAGGAGACGTTGTTGGTTTGAAGCCTACGTATAAAATCTCAAGTTCAACGTTTGTCAACGTCAACGTTTCTCGAACGTGTAGAAATAAATATAAATATCTCCTTACCCTTACTCCTTACGTATTAAGCGAAGCATCCAGAAAGCAGAGATAAACTGCGATGAACCACGATAAGCCAAGAGCCCGATCTCTTGGTGACAACATATAAATACCCAGTTTGCAGAACGTCATTCCAACCATGACAGCTCTACGAGTCTTGATGGGGATGGGGGAACACCCAGCCAGCATTTCTATCTTGAAGAGTGCTTGCGACAAGAAAGCATTCCTGCAAATGCCATAATGAACCTGCGACTCTTATATGGGAGTAAGGCGTCAATAAGAGTTCATCTGACACACCGATCAAATCAGTCCACTGTACAGACAGAGTGCCATACCCAGCTTTGCACCTGCGTGAGAGGAGACCAACGGCAACGGCAACGGCAACGGCAACGGCAACGGGCTGAGCACAATGTGATCTTACCCCTCACGTCGATGGTGGGAAAGCTTCGTCATTTGAGAAGGATGATGTTTTCATTAAGGAGTTGGAGTTGTTTGTGACTGATTCGTTGTGGTGACATTTGCGTCTGCATGGTTTGATGGAAGAGTCATCGCAGCAGGATGAGGAGGGAGGTGATTTAGGAAATGGTCATGCTGATGAGGGTGTTGAGAATGTTAGAAAGGGAGTCGGAAGAATCTTCGTGCAGGTACGAAGAATGACAAAAATAAGGAGCGAGTGTTGAGTCGAGTATTCAATAAGGTGATTGGAGAGCAGAGCTAAACTTATATCTACTACAACTTCTTGACTGAGTAATTATTGGTACGCAGCAGCTCAAGCTTCGTGATTGTGACAGCATACATAGCATACCTAACAGCACCATGACCATGCATTCTATTGTAACTGGTTGAATTATATTATGATCATCGACATTGAATAACCTCTTATGAATCCAAACGAGTCGTTTGGTTGTTGAATCGACTTCAGCATCATTGTAATAGGTATTGATCACAGCCTTGGCAACATCCGATTTAAATGTCTCTTGCTCAAAATGTTCACTGTACATCGAGCAACTATCTCATCCGTTGCAGCTACTCCAATTACGCAACTACACTTATGCCATGTCGATTTTCCTCAAGTCTTTCTGTTGATATATTGCACACCTTCTCTTCACCAATGATTACTCTATCACACACAACACATACTGTAGCCTGGTGTGTTCCATTTGGCCTCTTGGTACATATTGCTTGCTTTATCGCTTTCATGACAAGCGATTTCTTAAAGTTCTCACCCGGTGGATTCAGTGTATGAAAGCAGTTATCATTGAAGACACTATCACGAGTATCATCTACTGATCTTTTCCGCCTGCGTGCTTCTCTATCCTGACGCATTCCATCGTCTCATTCCTCTTGCGATTGCTGTGCTCTTGTTCGCTTTCGTGCAGCACAGTGTCTGCATCCTGTGTCGATCTACGTTCATCTAGCGATTGCTGTGCTCTTGTTCGCTTTCGTGCAGCAGTGTTGGCATCCTGTGTCGATCTAAGTTCCTCTGGAGATTGCTGTGCTCTTTTTCGCTTTCGTGCAACTGTATCAGCATCCTGTGTCGACCTACGTTCCTCTGGCGATTGTTGCGCACGTGCACGTCTCTTTCTCTCTCGATCAATGGTCTTTTGGAGTGTATTGTGTCGTTGTTGTTGTTCAGCAGATACGATGGACAAGCTCAAACGAAGCTTGGATTTATGACTTGAGTCCCAATACGGATAAAACGCTCACTATCTTCTGACTGTGTATCCTTAAATGCATATGCAGATGCATAAAAGAGATGACATGGCTCACCCATCTGAACGTTTGTATTGCATGCAAATACAGCAGACGCCTCAACACTGTGAGTATTCATAAATTGAGATCCCATTGATCGCCTTGTCTCAATGAGGTAAGGAGTAGTTTCAAGTTGCACTGATTCATTCAATAAGTGCCACATCACAACATTCGATCTATCTTCAGCAACCTCATCAACATGTAATGTCGTTTCTTCACAATATGGCTGAGCTAGATTGAATCTGCACTCCGGTCCTTTCTTGAAGCAACCTGGACGATGTCCGAAATCGTGATCATCAAAGCGCCATCTCAATAGTATTCCACGAACCTGTGACGTATCATAAAATGAAGTAGATTCAACTGATGGAGAGAAGGACTCAAAATCATATGGGAACCTGTAGCAAGCGATATCTCTCCTATGAGAACTCATGTGAATTGTAACATCATCAGTAAGTCTCCTGCTTGCTTCCATGTCTGCCTCTGCCACGCGCTTGTAGTGGCGAAGGGACATCTGTACCAAATCGTTTGTGCTGAAAGTCTCGCCACATTCTCGGCAATCGATGATTTTGCCCTGGATTTTATCCTTCTCATGTTTGCTCCTCGTATCGCGAATTCGCTGTAGCTGCTCTTGCTCCAACGCACCACCAACATCAACATCGACGAATTTGTCATGGACTGTACATGGACCGATGTCAACATGTCCATGTCCATCTCCACCTACGTGCTCAGAGATACTACTGGCTACGCACTGCTCCATGGTAGCATTACCATTACTCTCACATTTGTTACAGCAGTCGTCGTCCACTGCCATCTCTTCACTCTTCAGATAGCTAGAACTCATAACAGAGTCAACATAATTGAGGAATGCCTTCCTTGCTGCTTCTTGATTTGATCCAAATAACTCCCTCCGCCAATGCATGAGCTCTTTTATCCAAAGAAGCCAATGCCCATGCAAGGTCTTTCTCACTGTGTATCATAATACAAGGCATTGTGCAATGAACGGAATACGGTTAGCATGTCAAGTTAGAAATAGATATGATCCCAATACAAATCGCAAGTCTTGAACTAAAACTCACTTTGTTCTTCATGTGCAACACAGAATGCCAGCAGAGTCCCAAATATTCCCTTGTCTCCTTTCTGCTTCTTACAGTCCCAGCCAAACAACTTCTTTAGTAGCGTCTGGATGATACTCTCGTACTCAAGAGCGCATGCTCCTGGGTACTTCAGGCGCGTATCTCTTCGTTCCTTGTAGTCTATCAAGCACACGTTGTCCGGATCATCAATTGACGGCATTGTCATGGTCATTCCAGCATTAGCCCACACACGCACTCTGAATGAACACTCATCGCACGGAGAAATAGTGAAGAAGATATGCGCAGTGCCATAGCGATCAGTTAGAGCATACATAAGTCGCCGATTCGCTCTTGCTGCTGCTGCAGTATATCCAATAGATCGGCATGATGTTTCTGCTCGCCGTAAGAATTGAGCAGCGACACTATTGTCTTCAACATTCTTTGTAATGTTCTCGGCTGCACGTTTAATCTGTTGATCGGTTAGGGTAGAAATTGACTCTGCAAAGGTTAGGTCACCACCTAGACCAAGTGATCGACATGTAATGAGACCCGTCGTGAATGATCTTATTCGATTCATCATATGTAATACTACCAAGAGGAAATCCCCTCTCATAAATTGCTTCAATGATAGACGCGTGTAATGTTGGAGAGCAACCTCTTTTGATACCGCGGTCGGTCGTCGTTGTGTGGGACCACCTAAGCCGAAAGGAAATTGGATCGGAAATACATTCTCTAACATCAATTCAATAGCATTGGTGTAATTGCCACCACGAACAAGAAGGAGGGGTGATGATCGGTTCATCATAGATAGTGTAAACTCTTGAGGGCTTCTATTCGTGCCCATATTTTCGGAAGGATCGTTTGAAGTGGTGAATGTGTACGTGCTGCCTTGATACTCTTGCTCTACGCCTGGATTCTGCGTATCGTCCGTATTGTTATCGTTTGCGTCATCCTCCAAAATTGTAGGTGTTGGGCACTCCTCAGGAGGTGTCAGATCGGTGTAAGCAGGATGTCCTGAAACTCGTATTAACCATGTCATCATGTCAACATAAAGTGCAGTATCAAGGATTGCTCTGTTGCGTATAATGGTGCGTTGCTCCGGAGTAAATCTACCACACAAGACAGTTAGCAGATGATCGTTTGCCCCAGTGGATCGGTAAAGATTTATTGCTGAGGCCAAGTGATTCTGATTCATCTCGAAGAAATTTATGCTGCCCATTAATGACTTCTGTGCTCCTCCTGTGTAAGCAAAGACATATCCATATGCCCGTTGTGTTGATAATGCTGCACAGAAGAGGTCATGAAATTTTTCTTTGAATTCGTCAGAATCCAAATCTAGACCTATTCTTCTTGGCTCAACCTCACCTGGAATTTGTATGACAGATGGGAAATGGCCAATGACAAATCCATTGGCTATAGCATACTTGGGAGGTTTGAAGCCTTTCTTCTTCGCTTTTGATGGCTGCATGCCAGAGTTACAAGATTGACAGCACTCAAAGTTGTCGCCTTCGCGATATGCTCTAGGAGATAAAAGGAGGCCGTCTAGTCCTTCCACTGAATATTGCTCCACCAACAGGGGATGCAAAGCTTTGCGATAGAATTCTTCGTACGCAACTACACTTATGCGATGTCGATTTTCCTCAAGTCTTTCTGTTGATGTATTGCACACCTTCTCTTCACCAATGATTACTCTATCACACACAACACATACTGTAGCCTGGTGTGTTCCATTTGGCCTCTTGGTACGTGTTGCTTGCTTTATCGCTTTCATGACAAGCGCTTTCTTAAAGTTCTCATCCGGTGGATTCAGTGTATGAAAGCAATTATCATTGAAGACACTATCACGAGTATCATCTACTGATCTTTTCCGCCTGCGTGCTTCTCTATCCTGACGCATTCCATCGTCTCGTTCCTCTTGCGATTGCTGTGCTCTTGTTCGCTTTCGTGCAGCAGTGTTGGCATCCTGTGTCGATCTAAGTTCCTCTGGAGATTGCTGTGCTCTTGCTCGCTTTCGTGCAGCAGTGTTGGCATCCTGTGTCGATCTAAGTTCCTCTGGAGATTGATGTGCTCTTTTTCGCTTTCGTGCAACTGTATCAGCATCCTGTGTCGACCTACGTTCCTCTGGCGATTGTTGCGCACGTGCACGTCTCTTTCTCTCTCGATCAATGGTCTTTTGGAGTGTATTGTGTCGTTGTTGTTGTTCAGCAGATGTCTCACCATGGCGTCGTTCAATATAATCGACACCAAATCTAACACATCTTGTTTTGATTGTATCATCTCTTCGAACATCAGCAAGCGATTCTTCGTCCATTTCCATGCTGGTATTAGACAGTGTTCTCCATGCTTCCTTTTGAAGGAAGACGGCAACGATTGCATCGACATGGTGGCGGGTGGTGATGGGTTTTATGCCATTTTGTTAGTTTGAGGTCTAAACCGCGCCAAAAAAAAGAGGTTTGATTTTCTGGACAGACGGACGGACAGACAGGAATTTCTGTGGAATTCTGGGTTAAGCTCTGCTTCGCTCGACTCGATTTAAATTTTGATTTTCCTACAACTCTACACTTACGATGGACAAGCTCAAACGAAGCTTGGACATTTACACCGTAGGACTTCAACAATCTTCAGCATGAATGCATGCTGTCCAGTTTTCAATAATATGCTTCGGCTGCATCCCTCTGCGGACTCTTGGTTGCATCTACAGCAGCCTGGTGGGCACGAAGAGTAGCAGCAAGAATATCTTTGCTGACTTTTCCCTCTTTGAAGTAATCCATTAGCTCTTTGATTGAATCATCATCTCCGAGGTTGGCAGCGATGATCAAATGTTTCACTGCTCTTTCAATATAGTCACTTTCCTCCTCTTCCCATCCGAGATTGTATCTAGCAGTGGGATGACCACCAATAGCAGCCTCTTCCATATGGTGAATTCCCTTCCCCCTATCCTTCTCAACACCTTCCCCCAAATGATACAATAATGCCAGTTGATAGTGCGCCACAACATCTCCCAATTCAGCAGCCTTTGTATAATACTCAAACGCAACACTATAACCTCCTTTGTCGTGTTGTCCTCTTCCCCATTGGCGTAGAGCAACTGGATCGTTCGCCTCAATTCTTTTCATCATCATTTCATCAGCTTCATCTGTATCGGGCAATGATGTGCGACAGAACGGGCATCTTTGATCTAATGATGTCTCCGCCTCTCGTATCTTATTAGCATGAGCACAGCCTTTACAAATTACTTTGCTGCAGCACGCCATCATGGTAGATTTCGATTCATCAAGAGACAAAGGTAAACAGCAGATCGGACAGTCCCCGAGATGGCTGCTCTCCGGCTGCTTGAATAATAATTCATCACGTAACTCAGCCGCTCGTTTCTTGCATGCTTCTTCGTGCTTTGATTTATGATTTTCCTGACATTCATCGCTGCAATATCTAACGAGATCGCAATCAGCGCATTCCTTCAATTTTTTGACTTCATCAACTGCTGCGAAGCCGCAAGAAGCACAAACTGAAATGTTGCTCATATTGTCTTCGCTCATTTTTGAACCAATCCTTCTAAGAAAGTAAAATGATGAAATAATAATAATACTATCAGTCGGCTGAGCCCAAGGGTAATGCCGTCGTAGGGTAGTGAACCAGCCAATGCAAGGCAATGAGGGTCTGGTGGGTTCTCTAGATAGTTCATTTTTCTACGGCATAGCAGGAGAAAAGCAGGTCAAAGATCCAGATGAGAGCGCGCCAGAAAGAGGAGGAGGGCAAATAAATACAATTTTGCTCCATCCTCTCTGACAATATGGTGTAATAATGTCACCATACACGAGGAGGAGCAAGTTACCCGGCGCAGTAGATCGATCAGGTTAATATCAAGATGGGTGATCCTGCTGCTGAACAAGGAGACGTTGTTGATGGCGTTTGGTGAAAGCAACATAAAAATTGACTTGCTCTGGCTCTGGCTCTGGATGTTTTTCACTTTTCACTTGTAGCCGTTTTGTTTCATTTTCATTCACGAAATAGAATAATATTATTGGAACAGTCAATTTCGATAATATTCTTCAGCTGCATCTCTCTGTGGACTCTTGGTTGCATCCACAGCGGCCGTGTGTGCACGGAGAGTAGCAGCAAGGTGAAGGCCCTCTTTGCTAGAGCCAGGATTTCCTTCTTGATCATCTCAAAAGCAGTTCGATCGAACCATTGCATCCCTGGCTGGTAGAAACTCCCTGGTTGGCAGAGAGTTATGATCAAATGTTTTACTGCTCTCTCAGCATTGTCATTTCTCCCTTCTTCGTGCCATCCAAGATGTGTCTAGCTCCAACGCAGTGAGAAATACAAACGCTGAACTCATGCAAACGGCAGTGCACACGATAGTACTAGCTTCATACATACCATCATGTGGAAGAGAAATTGAGGGCGAATACACGCAACCTCATTCTCTCTCTTTCTACCTGCCCACCAATATTGCTCGGATTGAGGATTCAATGTGCCTAAGCCGATGCACAAACAGCAGCCGCTATGAAGTTCTTCTGCTTTTGTCTCATATCTTTAGCATCCTTGGGTGAGTTCTTATCTAGATTATTGATCGTTGATACTACTCTGATTTAAACACATGCAATCATATGCATTCTCCTCGTCTTTCATTGACTTCATCTTCACGCTGTAGATTTGGTCGTTGTCACGTCTTTATAATCTCTTCTTTCACCAATCAAGACAGCGTATCATGTATACATCTTCTCGAACTCATCCCCGTCCACATGTCCACATCGACATATGAATATCTATTTGTCTCCATACTCAGCCCAGCACTCCGTCTCCTTGGGTCCACCCCCATTCAACACCTTTGTAAATCCTACACTCTCCAAATAATCCTTCGCCTTTTGTCCTCGTCCACCACCACCACAATGGGTAATAATCGGCGTATCCTTATCAACCTCTGGTACTTCCATCGAGTTACTTTCTCGACTCCATGGTAAATTTATCGCATTGGGACGAAAGTTGCTGTCCTTGTCAGGGAATCCGGCAACCGCGAGTGATTTAGCATCACCTGGTTCCACGGATGCGTCGGGATGACGTACATCGACTACAAGGAGTGAGGATCCGGCGGATGAGACGAATTCTTTGATATCGGTGGGGGATGACACTCCGGCTTTGCGTGGTTCACTGCTGGCGGCGGACATGTTGCGTACAGTGAAGTTGTTGGTATTATGTGCTACGTTGTTGTTGCGTTTGTATGGAACGATGATGGAGAGACGAATTAAGTTGTTAGGCGCGAAATATCCAACAATCAATGGATGAGCACATCATCATCGTCAACGAACAACCGTGCTAGTGCTAGCAAGCATCACTCTTGTCACATGAGCGAGGCGGTTGATAAAATTAATGGCTCACCTCCAAATCTAGCAGCAGCGATAGAAGATGAAGCGGCAGGTGAGAATCCACAAACGGTAGAGCGGCTGGAGGCTGCAACGAGGAGGGCTACGGTGCGGAAGTTCATGGTGGACTGTGACGAGATGATCGTGGTGGCGGTATGATCATGTTTTGCTACGTCACGATGAGAAGATTCAGGAGATTCATTTCATTAACCTTTCATTAACACACGTGATTCATCACGTGAAATGCCAACACCACACCACCACGCCCTACTCTTGTTTTTGCTCTCAAAGCATGGCATGTACTTCTGCAAGAGACATTTGTTAAGAAGCAGTTGGCTGCAGTAGACATATGGTATTATTTGAATCAAGTGCAACATTAGTCGAACCATAGCTCTAAATCTAAAGCTTCTCGAAATAAAGCCTCCCAAGCAACAAGATAACGAGAAACTTGACCCTGACGCAAACGCTGAAACTCAAATCACTCGTTATGATCGCAATCCCAGCAAATATTTTTCGGCTGCCTCACTCTGTGGACTCTTGGTTGCATCTACAGCGGCTTGGTGTGCACGGAGAGCAGCAGCAAGAACATCTTTGCTGACTTTTCCCTCCTTGAATATCTCCAAAAGCAATTTGACTGAACCATCATATCCCTGGTTGGCAGCGATAATCAAATGTTTCACTGCTCTCTCAGCATTTCCGTAGTCATTCCAATACCTATATCCAAGATTGTGTCTTGCTAGGGGATGTCCACCAATAGCAGCCTCTTCCATAAATCGAGTAAACTTCCAGTCGTCCTTCTCAACACCATGCCCTAAATGATAGCAACATCCCAAATAAAATTTCCCATTCAGCACCTTTCATGAAATGCTCAAACGCACTAATATAATCTCCTTTGTTGTATTGTTCTACTCCGTTTCGGCCCATCGCAACTGGATCATTCGCCTCTATTCGTTTCCTCAATCGCTTATCTTTATCTTCATGAATGGACATGTATGTTGCAGCATTCCCTCAGCTTGTCTCAAAGCATCGGCATAAGCACAGCCGTTACAAATCATTTTGCTACAGCATGTCCGAATGGTAGATTTCGATAGACCAAGCTGAAGAGGTAACATGCAGATGGGGCAGTCTCCGAGATGGCTGCTTTCTGGTTGCTTGAATAATAATTCATTGCGTTTCTTGCAAGCTTCTTCGTGCTGTGACTTATGATCATGCTGGCATGCATCGCTGCAATATCGAACGAGACCGCAATCATCACATTCCGTCAATTTGATCTCATCAACTTCTGCGATACCGCAAGAAGCACAAACTGATTTGCTCATAATATTATCTTCACTCATTTTGAACCGCCGCTTGTAAAATTATATTGTGTTGTCGTCGTCTGCGCCTCAAGCGGTGTTGGCACTATTAAACTAAACTAACAAACAGAGATAAAAGATCCAAGGTGATATTGTATCCAAAAAATATTATCAAGTGCCACTTCGCTGAATGCATTGAGAATTGAGAAGATAGAAGGTGTTGTAGCCGTAGCGCGCCAGGAATTTTGGTTTTTACGTATTTTGCACCTTGCTTCTTGCTCATTTTTTCTCTCCCGTGTATGGTGTACTGATAGATCATTACATTTGTTGCCAGCTCATTGTTCTTTCATAATGAGTAGTAGCACACATTATCTCAAGCTGCGGCAAGAGGGATTTGTTCTAGAGAACAGAAGAAGAAGACTCTTCTCTTCTTCCTGCATTTATGTGAATTACTTAATAAATGATACCTTCAAGCTGCTGCAAGAGAGATTTGCTGCCGGGTGGCTGAAGCAGACATATCTATACTTGAATCAAGTGCAGCTAAGTTGCTCTAAATCTTAAAGCCTCTCAAACAACGATGACGGATTTGACTGATGACGCAAACTAAAATCAGTAATTATGATTATGACGCAAAAAACTTGCAAAACACCTTTCGGCTGCCTCCCTCTGTGGACTTTTGGTTTCGTCCACCGCAGCTTTTTGTGCACGGAGAGCAGCTGCAAGGTTCTCTTTGCTTACAAATCCTCCCTTATAGACATCCATCAGCGCTTTGATTGACCGATCATCTCCCTGGTTGGCAGCGATGATAAAATGCTTCACTGCTCTCTCTTTATTATCATTGTTCCACTCAATGCATCCAAGATCGTATCTGGCATCGGGATGACCACCGATAGCAGCTTGTTCCATGTGGTACATTTTCTTCCCCCTATCCTTCTCAACTCCACGCCCTAAAGCATACAAAAGCGCTAATTTGTACTGCGCCTCCACATCTCCCAATTCAGCAGCCTTTGTATAATACTTAAATGCACTACTATAGACCCCTTTGTCGCATTGGTTTATTCCTTCTGCACACATAGCAACTGGGTCATTCGCTTCTATTCTTTTCATCGCTTGTTTATCACACTCTGCATCTGTGTCGGGGATAGGTTTCCGACAGAATGGGCACGCGTGTGTAAGCCTTTCTTTGCTCTCTCGTATTTGATTGGTACGATAACAGCCTTTGCAAATTGTTTTGCTGCAACATACCATCATGATAGATTTCGACTCACCAAGAGGGAGAGGTATCATGCAGATCGGACAATCCCCATGATGACTGCTTTCGGGCTGTTTGAATAAAAGCTCGTCACGTAATTCAGCCACTCGTTTCTTGCATGCTTCTTCGTGCTGTGATTTATGATTTTTCTGACATTCTTCGCTGCAATATTTAACAGATTTACAATCTGCACATTCCTTCAATTTGATGCCATCAACTTCCGAGACACCGCAGGAAGCACAACACGATGATGTCATCTCCGCCTGATTATCGTCGCTCATTTTGAACCACCGCTGCTAAAGTGTAATATTTGGGTCAGCCGTCTACACTCAAGTCAGCTGCCTTAGTGTCGGATCCAATATTTAAACCAACTAGATCAAAGATCCATAAACTTTCAGAGCAATGGGCAATAGTACAATACCACTTTGCGCCAGCTTTGCTCCTTTCTTGCCAGCTCAAGTAGTGCAGCCTGCAGCTCGCTCAAACAACATCGCATCCGATCCGTGCCAACCTATCCTATGCCACTGTTTCCTCAGCTGCAAGAGGGATTTGTTGTTGAGAATTTAGAGAGGTGCATAGAGACATAGGCCGGGACGAGCCGACAAGATTACTGTAACTTAACTGGACCTCTTCTTGGAAAATATGTATATGCAGAGAACAGTGTTGTTGTTGTGATGGTGTGGTTTGGGAGAGAATTTTGAGCTGGAGTTGTACGCGACGCTGCGAAGTCAAAACAAGATGCTAAAATGTCTTCCAAGATACTAAAAAGCGACAAAAAGAAGGAGCGAGTGTTGAGTCAAGTATTCAAGAGGGTGATTGGAGAATAAGCTAAACTTAGACTATCATACAACTTTTTGATATGATTTCAATCTCAAGCATGGCTGTTGTCCTGAATTCGATAATATGCTTCGGCTGCCTCCCTCTGTGGACTCTTGGTTGCATCTACAGCAGCCTGATGTGCACGTAGGGCAGCTGCAAGGTCCTCTTTGCTGACCTTTCCAATCTTAAATGCACTCATCAGATTTTTTATTGAATCATTATCCCCCTGGTTGGCAGTAATGATCCAATGTTTTACTGCTCTCTCAGCATTATCATTTTTCCACTCATGAACTCCAAGATTGTATCTAGCATAGGGATGACCTCCAATAGCAGCCTCTTCTAGATGGTAAATTTCCCTCCCCCTATCCTTCTCAACACCATGCCCATTACGATACAAATTTGCCAGTTGATAATGCGCCTCCACGTCTCCCAATTCAGCGGCCTTTGTAAAATACTCAAACGCAACACTGTAGTCTCCTTTTTTGCATAGCTCTCTTCCTTTTTGGCTCATAGCAGCTGGATCATTCACCTCTATTCTTTTCATTGTCCGTTTATCACTTGCTTCAACAGTGGAGGGCGTAGGTTTGCGACAGAATGAACATGATGGAGTCAATGACGCCTTCGCCTCTCGTTTCTTATTGGTATAATTGCAGCCGTCACAAATCACTTGACTGCAACATGCCATTATGGTAGATTTCGTTATATCAAGCTGCAGAGGTAAACAGCAGATGGGGCAGTCCCCACGATTGGTGCTTTCCGGTTGTTTGAATAATAATTCATCATGTAATTCAGCCGCTCGCTTCTTGCAAGCTTCCTCGTGCTGTAATTTATGATTTTTCTCACATTCTTCGCTGCAATATTTAACGAGATCGCAATCGGCACACTCCTTCAATGTGATGTCATCAATTTCTGCAATCCCGCAGGAAGCACAACATGATGTGTCTACCGCCTCGCTCATATTGTATTGAACCAACGCCTTTAAAATGTTTGCCCGCTTATGTGCAATAAAATTGAATAATAAAGTGTCAGTCGTCTGCGCTCAAGCAACTGCCTTCAGTGTTGTCGGGTCCAGCAATACACTATTTAAACCAACTAGAACAAAGATCCAATAATATGAATGCATGAACTATGAAGAATGAAGAGACTACAATACTTACACATCGTTTTTTGAAGGCGCGGGACGGATAGGCCTGTGGGTATAGGGGGCGGTGGGCGCTGCCCACTAACGCAGTTGTTTGATGAAAATGAAAATGAGCCTGAAATAGGTGATTTCAGGCTGATTTTAGAATCAAACGCATTATGAACAATAACGACGATTGTGGTTATCGTTCCGACGAGGGCTCTGATGACTATCATTCTCATCCCGACGACGGCGACAGCCATTGCTATAACGACGAAGACGACTACTCCCACAATAATAACAACCATTCCAACTATAATAACGATGAAGATGACGACTCCAACAATAATAACTACTGCTCCGATAATAACTATTACTCCGACGACAATAACAACGGCTCCGATATGGAAAGCTCCGATAACAACGACCGTTCCGACGACGAAGATGACAATAATAACAGCAACGGCTCCGATGAGGAACGCTCCAATACCATCTACTTTTCCGACGATGATGTCCACTCCATGCCCGACTGGATTTACAACTACCGCTCTGAAGATAACGACAGCGATGGCGGCTGGGACGACTACTGGGATGCCAACTATAAACAAAACCGCCGTGGCTACGACATTGCTCAACAACGAAGAGAACAACGAGCGTAACGAAGACAACAACAACAAGAACAACAATTAGAAGAAGATCCTAACGACGAAGAATATCAGCAATCGTATATCGACTATTGTACACAGCTAGGTCAGCAGCAGGGTGCTTATCACCAACAGCCTCCTCAGCAGCATGGTGCTTATCACCAACAGCCTTTTCAACAGCTTTATCAACAGCAGCATGGTGCTTATCACCAACAGCCTTTTCAACAGCCTCATCAACAGCAGGGCGCTTATCATCAACAGCCTTCTCAACAGTACGGTGCTTATCACCAACAGCCTTCCGCTCCCCCAGCGCAATCAGCAGCTAGCACCTATTCGAACTCCAGCGAACCCATCACCAGGACGCAAGTCTGGAATCCACGTACACAAGAGTGGGGGTTCTCTAGTACCAGAACGCAAGTCTGGAACCCACATACCCAAGAGTGGGTGTGAGTGCAATGCCGAGGGCCTTGTCCCAGCGTTTCGTAAGTCACCTCTTCACAAATTTTGCTTTGGATGCACTACCATCCTGGATGCACTACCATCCCAAACGACGTATCATAGCGTCTCGTCCTGTCCGCAAGTGACTGTGACCCAGGCTTACTCAGGTTCGCCCAAAGCTTACTATACTACTAGTAGCCCCAATGCTGATGCTCACTATACTACTAGTAGCCCCAATTATTCAGCAGGCCATGCAGACGTAATCTGATGCGCCGCCGCCATGCAGACGTGAAGTCTGATGCGCCGCCCTCTCAACAATCAATCAATCAATCAATTGCATCAATCAATCAATCAATTGCATCACCTCACCACCACGCCAACCATTTTTTCTCGCTTACCTCTAACGCTAACTCACTAACAACTCACCTTCATCCTTTCATTTCCACTTTACTTTTCAGTAGAAACTCATCAAATACCAAACACTCGCAACAAACGCCTCAGCTCTCCACTTCAAGGCTCCAACCCACCATCAACATCCAACACAATACACATAGAAGAAGAATACCGGACGTACCCCCTGCTACAAAACAGGTCCCGCGGTTTGGGTTCCGCATGCGAGCAGGTCTCGCGCACAAAAGTATGCTTGCATACTCGTCCAAGGTCCTATCCTCACCAGTCCAATTCAGTTCAACAATTTTATTCATAAGATAATTAATTCATGACTCGAGTGTCGACTCATGGAGGGAAAGAGTGTCACAGAATGATGTGACAGCAGATTTACATTACAAGATACCCAGCTTCTATCGCAGATTGGTATCTCTCATTATTGAAGATGTAAGATCAGGGATCTTCTCTTCCACGCAAAGCATGTGGACAAGGCCTAATAATTGGCTATTTCATCAGAGGTGGGCGCCCACGTGGGCTGCGCCCACTATCACGTTTATATCCGCCCCATACCCACAGGCCTAGAGGATAGGGACGGAGAAGTTGCTGAATGTGTAGCGCGCCAGGAATGAGATTGGTGTCTCAGGCGAGTGCAAGTGCCAGCTTTGCTCCTTTCTTGCCAGCTCACTACAGCCTACAGCTCGCTCACAACAACATCATGATCACAGCATGCCAACCTATCCTATGCCAAAGCTCCTCATCTCAATCTTTCACTTGAATCAAGTCTGGCTAAGTTGCTGCCTCTCAAACAACGATGACGGATTTGACTGATGACGCAAACTAAAATCAGTAATTATGATTATCACGCAACTAACTTGCAAAAGCCTTTTTGGCTGCCTCCCTCTGCGGACTTTTGGTTTCGTCCACCGCAGCTTTTTGTGCACGGAGAGCAGCAGCAAAGTTCTCTTTGCTTACAAATCCTCCCTTATAGGCAACCATCAGCGCTTTGATTGATAGATCATCTCCCTGTGCGGCAGCGATGATCCAATGCTTCACTGCTCTCTCTTTATTACCTTTATTCCACTCAATGCATCCAAGATTGTATCTAGCATGGGGATGGCCGCCAATAGCAGCTTCTTCAAAATGATGAATTACCTTCCCCCTATCCTTTTCAACTCCTTCCCCATGCTCATACATTCCTGCCAGTCTATAATGCGCCTCCACGTCTCCCAATTCAGCAGCCTTCGTAAAATACTGAAATGCACTACTATAATCTCCTTTCTTAAATTGTTGTACTCCTTCTGCACACATAGCAAGTGGATCATTCACCTCTATTCTTTTCATCGCTCGTTTATCACTTTCTTCCTTTGTTGTTGGCAACGATTCTCTACAGAATAGGCATGAGTGTTTAAGCCTCTCTTCCGCCTCTCGACTGTTATTGGCATGATCGCAGCCGTGACAAATTATTTTACTGCAACATGTCATCATGGTAGATTTCGTTAGATCAAGCGACAATGGTAGGCAGCAAATTGGGCAGTCCCCAATATGGGTGCTTTCCGGTTGCTTGAATAATAATTCGTCGCGTAATTCAGCCGCTCGTTTCTTGCCGTCTTCTTTGTGCTGCGATTTATGATTTTTCTGGCACTCATCGCTGCAATATTTAACGATATCGCAAGCAGCACATTCCTTCAATTTGACTTCATCAACTTTTGCGATACGGCAGGAAGCACAACACGATGATGTCATCTCCGCCCGGTTATCTTCGCTCATCCTTTATCGCCCCTTCCAAAATAATGTAACATTTGTGTCAGCCGTCTACGCTCAAGTCAACTGAAGGTCAACTGCCCTCTAGTGTCGGACCAACATTTAAACCAACCAGATCAAAGATCCAGTAAACTTTCAGATCAATGCGGCAATATTTACATGAGATGATGCCCGAACTTGGAAGTTGTTGTTGAATGTGTAGCGCGCCAGTAATGAGATTGGTGTCTCAGGCGAGTGCAAAGTGCCAGCTTTGCTCCTTTCTTGCCAGCTCACACTACACATCATCATGATCAAGCATGCCAACCTATCCTATGCCAACGTTTCCTCAGCTGCAAGAGGGATTTGTTGTTGATAATTTAGAGAAGAAAGCATTTCTGCAGTGAAAACTCCCTCAGCAAGGACCACATGACGCAAACTCAGAAATCAATACCAATTATCGTCATCACAATCATGCTAGCCATCACCTCCACTCGGCCCGCCTTGAGCCTCACAGCAGCTGCTTGGCAAATCAATGCAATCAGTCGTCGTCAAATGATATCAAGCAGTTGCAGCAGCCAACGAACAAGACCACTCCAAATGATTTATTCCTCTCAAAGAATCTTACCACTCCACCGCCCTCCCGATCCATCATCCTTCACCAATAACAACACTAACAACACCGACGACAATGAATCAAACTACATTCAATCACAATCCACCCGTCTCCAAAACTGGCTACATACCAAAAAATCCATCCTTGTCATCACAGGAGCCGGAATGTCAACTGAATCCGGAATACCCGACTACCGCGGCTCAAACGGCTCCTACTTCAAAGGACACAAACCAATCATCCATCACGATTTCATGAGTAATGAATCAAGTCGAAAGAGATATTGGGCGAGGAGTTTAGTGGGATATAGTCCGTTTAGTACGGCACAGCCGAATGGGGGGCATGAGGCACTGGCGCGGATGGAGGAGATGGGGTTGATTGGGGTGGAGTTGGAGGGGGTGGTTGGGGAGGAGGTGTTGGAGTGTTTGGGTGAGAGTTGTTATGGATCGATGTCTGTAAACAATGGTGGTGATGGAGATAATACACAACAACAACCACCACCGAGACGACTAGCAATAATTACACAAAACGTTGACATTCTGCACAGCAAAGGTGGATCCAAGCACGTATTGCATTTACACGGAAGAGGTGATATCGTACGGTGTATGAATTGTGGTGTTACTCGTGATCGCAAAGAGTATCATGATCATTTGTCCGAGTCCAATAGAGAATGGATGGAGGCTGCTGCTGCTACTACTGCTGCTGCTGCTACAACAACAACGACGACAAAATCAGGAATGGAGAGTGACAAGAAAGTGAGAGATAATGATGGCAAGAAGAAGGCTGCATCATTGAGACCGGATGGAGATGCAGATTGGTATCAAGAATCATATGATGGAATGTCTCTCCCTCCTTGTCCACATTGTGGCACTACACACCAAAATGAAGAGCAACAACAACAACAGTCATTCTACAAGACCGATGTAGTCTTCTTCGGTGACTCAGTACCACGACACCGATTCGACATTGCCTACGCAGCAGTAGATGCAGCAGATGGAATACTTTGCATCGGGACAAGTCTTGCAGTACATTCAGCATATCGATTAGCGAAACGAGCACTTGATAAAGGAACGGAGGTGGCAATTTTGAATGTGGGAGAAACTCGAATAGAAAGTGAGGGACTGGATAGTAGTACTGGATTGGTGACCAAGATTGAGAGTCCGATTGGTGATACTTTGGCTGAGGTTGTGAAGAGTTATACTGCTGCTGCTGAGAAATAGGAGGAAGTGACTTTAGAGAGGGGTGGTCCAAGTGTGTGATGTGACAATCAGTACTTTCTGCAATTTTCTCAAACCATTATCATTATCATTATGAAGAATACTGTTGAAGGAAGGAAGGAAGGCCAGCATAGCAGGCACGTTAGCCGCTTAAGGTAGTTATGGTGTTGCGAAGAATACAGAGGTGTTATTCTTGTCGCATGCTCTCTCATCATAAGCATAAGTATAAAACAACGGAGTCCCTTGCTTGCCACGGAGGCCCACCTAACTGTTTAAGATGCCCGTCTCATTTCTGGCGCGCTCTATCACCTCTATCCATTGGATTTGGATTTTTATCGAGCAATAGCATTTTTATGTATCCTACATCATTCAAGTGCAGCTGGCAATACGTTTATATTTTGAGCGGTGGTTAAGTATGAGCGAAGGTGATGATGAAGCGAAGTGTTGTGCTTCTTGTGGCGTCGTAGAAGTTGATGACATCAAATTAAAGAATTGCAACGCTTGCTATCTCGTTCGATATTGAGCGTTCAATGCCAGAAGGACCACAGGCCGAAGCATAAAAGACAATGCAAAAAAAGAGCGGCTGAATTACGTGATGAATTATTATTCAAACAACCGGAAAGCAGCCATGTTGAGGACTGTCCCATCTGCTGTTTACCTCTATCGCTTGATGAATCGAAATCTGTCATGCAGGCGTGCTGCAGCAAAGTAATTTGTCATGGCTGTTATTATGCCAATGCGTTGAGAGAGGCGAAGGCATCATTAGATCAAATATGCCCATTCTGCCGAAAGCCTGTGCCCTCATCAAATGATGAGGGTGAGAAATACATGATGAAAAGAATAGAGGCGAATGATCCAGTTACGTTGCATCAAGAGGGAAGAGAGCAGTACGAGAAGGGCAATTATAGTGTTGCGTTTGAGTATTATACAAAGGCTGCTGGATTGGGAGATGTGGAGGCGCAATTTCAACTGGCACGTTTGTATAATTATGGGCATGGTGTTGAGAAGAATAGGGGAAAGGTAATGTACCATCTGGAAGAGGCTATTAGTGGAGGGCATCCTGGCGCTAGATACAACCTTGGATGCGAAGAGGAGAGAAATGGCAATATCACAAGAGCAGTGAAACATTGGATCATCTCTGCCACACAGGGACATGATTCATCAATCAAAGCGCTGATGAATGCATTTAAGAGGGGATTGATAAGCAAAGAGGAAATTACTGCTACTCTTCGTGCCCACCAGGCTGCTGTAGATGCAACCAAGAGTCCGCAGAGGGAGGCAGCCGATGAGTATTATCGAAAACTGGACAGCATGCTTCATGCTGAAGATTGTTGAAGTCCTACGGTGTGAATGTAATTACTCAGTCAAGAAGTTGCAGTAGATATAACTTTAGCGCTACTCTCTAATCACCCTCTTGAATACTCGACTAAACACTCGCTCCTTCTTTTTGCCATTCTTCAGCTCTGGACAAAGATTCTGCTCCTACTTCGAATATTTTCAACACACTCATCAGCATGATCATTGTCCAAATCACCTCCCTTCTCATCATGATCCTGCTGCTTGCAACAATTCCACAAATCATGCAGACGCAAGTAACACCATAACGAATCCGTCACAAACAGCTTGTGAATGATATAATCACAAGTGAGCTTCTAATCTCCTATCATTCGCTTCAATAGCCTACTCAGACTCAGCGCTAT
Source organism: Skeletonema marinoi (assembly GCA_030544225.1). Taxonomy (NCBI): domain Eukaryota; phylum Bacillariophyta; class Thalassiosirophyceae; order Thalassiosirales; family Thalassiosiraceae; genus Skeletonema; species Skeletonema marinoi. The sequence goes on from CM060492.1 coordinate 169,120, forward strand.
TCCCTTCTCCTTCCATTACTAGGATCTGATTCGTAAGCTCAAGAAGTGCCGTCGTCAAAGACGCACAACTCGACATTCGAAAGAGCCGTCAAGATTCTCATCAAGACGCACAACTCGACAACAATCGTACCGTTTCATCTTCTCACACAGTTTGACACCGTGCTCAAGCTCAAAACCATCACCATATATCGACATGCCAAACGATATCATATCATATCGATCCTATTAACCAGAAAGACATCGCTGCAGCTCTCCTCACTCTTCTCTCGACCTACACTGTGACTGGCAAGTCCAAGTCCGGAAAGAGCAAGTCCGGCGTCGAATGCAACCAGGAGACAATCCAGGGGTTGCGATGGTGTAAGCATCTGTTGCTGTGTTCTGTATCATCGTATCACTCCTCCTACCACTCTTACACACATCAATCACTCACTGAACTGATCAATTCCCGCTGATCTGATCAATGTCTTCTTCTTCTCTCAGTGCCTGCGGGTACCATCCGCTGCCAGATGTTTGATCCGCCCGATTGGAAACGGGATGACTGTACCACCATTCCTTACTTCGATCCGGACTACATCAGTAGCAACGAAAATGGCTACTGCTCCTTTGGGTACAACGGGAAGGGTTTGCTTGTCTTCCAAGATGTAGAGGAGGATGGAGAGTGTGAATGTCGATTTTGTAGATGGCATCCTCCTCTTTCTGGCGCGCTTGGATCTCTTGACCTGCTTTTTGCTGGCTTTTTGCTTTGCCTTTTGCCTTTTGCCTTTTGCCTCGCGTTTCATTCTTGCCTTTTGCCCGCCTTGCTTGCCCTGTTGCCTTGCATTACTGGCTGGGCACAATAACATACTACGGCATTAACTTTGAGCGCAGCCGACCGACAGAATTATTATTTCAGCATTTTACTGTTTTAGAAGCGTTGGTTCAAAATGAGAGATGATAATATGAGCAACATATCAGTTTGTGCTGCATGTGGTATCGCAGAAGTTGATGAAGTCAAAATGAAGGAATGTACTTCGTGCGATCTCGTTCGATATTGCAGTGATGCATGTCAGAAAAATCACAAATCACATCACGAAGAAGCATGCAAGAAACGAGCGGCGGAATTACGTGACGAGATTTTATTCAAGCAACCCGAAAGCAGCCATCTTGGGGATTGCCCAATTTGCTTTTTACCTCTGCCGCTTGATCTATCGAAATCCATCACGAAGAATTGTTGCAGTAAATTGATTTGTGATGGCTGCTATCATTCCAACATGATAAGAGAGGCGGAAGCATCATTGCAAAATAAATGCCCGTTTTGTCGAGAACCTATCCCCTCCACAGATGAAGGATTCGACAAACAAATGATGAGAAGAATAGAGGCGAATGATCCAGTTGCTATGCGCCTATGGGGAAGAGAACAATATGACAAAGGAGATTATAGTGCTGCGTATGAGTATTTATACAAAGGCTGCTGAATTAGGAAACGTTCATGCGCATTATAGGCTGGCATGTATGTACGATGATGGGCATGGAGTTGAGAAGGATAGGGGGAAGGAAATTTATCATCTGGAAGAGGCTTCTTTTGGCGGTCATCCCGATGCTAGATTCAATCTTGGATGCGAAGAGGAGGAAAGTGGCAATATTGAAAGAGCAGTGAAGCATTTCATCATCGCTGCCACTCAAGGGCATGATAAATCAATCAAAGCGCTGATGGAGTACTTTAAGGATGGATTGATAAGCAAAGACGTTCTTGCTGCTGCCCTTCGTGCACACCAGGCCGCTGTAGATGCAACCAAGAGTCCACAGAGGGAGGCAGCCGATGAGTATTATCGAAAACTGGACAGCATGCATTCATGCTGAAGATTGTTGAAATCATAACAACTTGATGTACAAGTTGATGTATAAGTTTAGCTCTACTCTCCAATCACCCTCTTGAATACTCGACTAAACACTCGCTCCTTCTTTTTGTCATTCTTCGTATCTGCACGAATGATCACATACTAAAGGAACGGAGGGACATGCTGAAGGCTGAAGCTGAAGTGTGTTGACTAGGCGGCTTGCCCGTGGCCTTATGCGCCAAATTTGTCGCTTGGAAGCTCAGCCCTCAAATCTGTCTCTCTTCACTACTTTTTACCCTGTTTTACCGGCTTTTTAGCGGCAATTTTTTGCCGCTACAGGGCGAGTGGGGGAAGAGCGCGTGGCTTAGCGGCAAAAAATTGCCGCTAAAAAAAGGGTTGGGATATGAGGATGGAGTCAAGATAAGCTGAGAAGGATACCCATCTGATTCCTGGCGCGCTCCGTCCAGGCAACAAACTTCCTCTTTGTGATCTACCACCAACTTACCACCACCTCAACATTCCCTACGTTGGTTGCTGCAGGACATGACACCAAAGCAAAAGGCAACCGAGGAAGTCACTAAGTAATAGGATTTTTGGAGCGGCGGTAAATATGAGCGAAGTTGATGATAATGCGGTGGCATATAAATCATTTTGTGCCTCCTGTGGCATCGCAGAACTTGATGACATGGAATTGAAGGAATGTTCAGATTGCGATCTCGTTAAATATTGTAGTATTGATTGTGAGCAAGGAGATAAATCGCAGCACGAAGAAGCTTGTAAGAAACGTGCGGCTGAATTACGTGACGAATTATTATTCAAGCAACCCGAGAGCAGCTATCTTGGTGACTGCCCGATCTGCTTTTTACCTCTGTCGCTTGACAAACAAAAATCTAACATGGCGGCATGTTGCAGCAAAGTGGTTTGTTACGGCTGCTTTCACGCCAATAAGATACGAGAGTACGAAGGAAGGCTTGGATATAAATGTGTATTCTGCAGAAAAGCTGTACCAACAACAGATCAAGAATATGATAAACAAAGGATGAATCGAGTAGAGGCGAATGATCCAGTTGCTTTGCGCCAAGAAGGAGTTGAGCAATACAACAAAGGATACTATAGTAGTGCATTTGAGCATCTCACGAAAGCTTCTGGATTGGGGGATTTAGAGGCGCATTATAATTTGTCATGTTTGTATCGTAATGGGCGTGGTGTTGAGAAAGATAAGGAGAAGGAAATTCACCATTGGGAAGAGGCTGCAATTGGTGGTCATCCCGATGCTAGACACAACCTTGGATGCATTGAGTGGAACAATTGCAACATTGAGAGGGCAGTGAAACATCACATCATCGCTGCCACACAGGGAGATGATGATTCAATGAAAGCGCTGATGGATGCATTTAGGAGGGGATTTGTCGGAAAAGATGTTCTTGCTGCCACCCTTCGTGCACATAAAGCTGCAATAGACGCAACGAAGAGTACACAAAGGGACGCCGCCGAAATATATTTCCGACCGATACTGCAGCGAAGAATGCCAGGAAAATCATAAATCACAGCACGAAGAAGCATGCAAGAAACGAGTGGCTGAATTAAGAGATGAGTTGTTATTCAAGCTACCGGAAAGTAGTCATCTCGGGGATTGTCCCATCTGCTGTTTACCTCTGCAGCTTGATCTCAAGAAGTCTATTATGTATACTTGCTGCAGTAAAATGGTTTGTAAAGGCTGCTCTCATGTTAATGACATACGAGAGATGGAGGGATCTCTGCAGCAAAGATGCCCATTCTGCCGCAAACCTTCGATCGAAACTGATGAAGAACGTGATGGACGATGGATGAAAAGAATAGAGGCGAATGACTCAGTTGCAATGAGTCAAAAAGGAGTACAACAATACAAAAAAGGAGACTATATCGGAGCATTTGAGTATTTTACGAAGGCTGCTGAGTTGGGAAATGCCGAGTCCCATTATCAACTAGCATTAACGCATCATAATGGGGAAGGTGTTGAGAAGGACATTGAAAAGGAAACGTACCATCTGGAAGAGGCTACTATTGGCGGTCATCCCATTGCTAGGTTCAATCTTGGATGGAACGAGTGGAACAATAGCAATACTGAGAAAGCAGTGCAACATTTCATCATCGCCGCCAAATTAGGAGATGATGAATCAATCAAAAATCTGATTTGTGCATTTAAGGAGGGATATGCCAGCAAAGACGACCTTGCTGCTGCTCTCCGTGCACACCAGGCCGCTGTAGATGCAACCAAGAGCCCGCAAAGGGATGCAGCCGAAGCATATTATCAAAGTAAGGACAGCATTAATTCTTAAAAGGCTGAAGATCGATGAAATTGTATAGTAAAAATCTCCCTTAGGAAGTTGCTTATTCGCTTAGCTCTTCTCCAATCATTCTCTCCAATAACCTACTCAGCACTATTTCCTTCTTTCTGTCATCTTTGACTCCATCAGAATCCGCTTATCATCACAGTTTCCCGGTCTACACTCCTGCGCCCACCCTAGTTGCACAAGTCTTGCCACATCATCCAAGCCCCCACTCCATTTCTTCCTTAGGTACATCCTACATCCTCTCAGCCACTCTCTCTATAGCCGCCTCGCCTCATATTAGTGCTAATTTTTTGGCGGGACTACATTGAGATGGCGCGCTCCTCCTTCTCAATACGCACTTACTACAGGGAAGTATTGTACCTCGAACTGTACCCCCCAAACTTCACTTGTACCCCCCCTCCTGACCTCAGCCTCAGTGTCAGATTTTTGTACCCCCCTCCTCCACTACTAGGATTACTAGCACAAAGCAAGCTGACATTTTTGACTTGTACCCCCCCTCGATCCCAGACTAGTCAAAATTTTTGTACCCCCCGGGGGGTACAGTTCGAGGTACTCCCCTGTACTTCATTTATTTGCGCAATGATGCCCGGAACGACTTCCTTGCTGCAACGATGGCCACTCAAGCTGATAGCTCCATAGTAGTGCGTAGTTAGTTGTTCGAGCTTAAGCAACTGCTGCTGTGCCGCTGCTGCTCTTCACCGTCTCCAAGATGAAAAACTACAATTCCATCACCATAATCCACGAGGATGACAGCCTTCCTCTCTTCAATGATAACACATCACTCCTCTCTCCACTCCCTAATGACAAACAGGTGAACTACAATCCACATCCACAAGATCATCTTGCACCACCCTTCTCTGCCTCTCAAAGCGGTGATGCCAGCGACAGCAATCGACCATCCAGTCTTCTAGTAGGATCCTTCAACCTAATCGCCACAATCATAGGCGGAGGCGTCCTCTCCCTCCCCATCGCCTTTCAAAAATGCGGCATATTCACCACCACCCTCTTCATGCTCACCTCAGCGTACATGACCTACATGAGTCTCATCACATTATGCTACTCTAGCCGAAGATGCGGTGGTAGTAGCTACGGAGAAGTCGTAAGAAGTGCCTTTGGAGAGCGGATGGAAGAGGGTGTCAGCTGGTTACTATTCATATTTCTATTATTCGTACTAGCCGCATATATGGTCCTCATTCGTGACATTTGGACACCATTGGTTGGATTGGCCATGGGAGAAGTGGATGGAGATCGAATGTTGATGGGGATTATTGTGATAATGTTGCCGTTTTTGTTTCAACGATCGTTGCATGCGTTACGGTGGAATTGTTATATTGGATTTGGGAGTATTTTGGTGTTGTGTGTTGCGCTTTGTCGGGGTGGGTTTCAGCGGTATTATTATCAAGAGCATTATGGAGATGATGGCCAGAATGGTGATGAAGGAGATGAAGCAACAACAGCAGCAACAAGTGATATTGAATTCTTCAAAGTGCCAACAGTACAAGATGTGCTCTTCTCATTTCCAATCGTCATGTTGGCATTTCTTAGTCACTTCAATATACTCTCGATACAAAACACTCTCAGTAGGCCTACACGTCAAAGAATGAAGAATGTCACCGGTATGGCAATCACAGCAAGCTGTTTAATCATGTACTTTTTTGGGTTGGGTGGGTACTTGTTGTACGGGTCGAAAATTCAGGGAAATGTGCTTTTGAATATTCCCATTGCCAAGATTCCTGATGAGGATATGGAAGAGTATTGGTTGTTCTTGCTTGGTAGGATTGGCTGTGGGACGACTTTGATGCTAGCCATGCCCCTTTTGGCGTTGCCATGTAGAGATGCTCTACTTGAGGTGGTGGATGTATTGTTTCATCGTTCACATCATCGATCTGACTCTTCGGATGCTAGTAACGACACTTTGTTTTGGAAGATGTTGCACAAACTCAACCGTAATGAAAGTATAGATGATGCTGCAATCACTACGGAAGACGAGGTTGATGAGATTGTCATGGACGAAGATATTACTACTCCAGAACGGAAATCACCTTTGATGTCCATGTCTCCTGGGAGAAATTCAATCTTGATTCGTAAAGATGCAATCCAACGTGACTGGGTCTTTCGCAATTCAATGATGCATTACGGCAGTACATTGATGATCGTGGTGTGCTGTTACATCGGAGCAACCAAGGTGGAGGGTGTGGCAGAAATTTGGAGTCTGATCGGGTCGAGTTTGGCATTTCTCATTGCGTTCATTCTACCTTTTGGATGCTTCATTGTGATTGAGAATGGTGTTGAGGGGAGTGATAGGCATGATGGGTGGATTAAAGCTTCTGCGGCTATGCTTGTTTTGTCGATTGTTGGTGCTGTAGTATGCACTTGGAATAGGATTGCGAGTATGTAAAATAAAGAGCATACATCTTACACCTCTGATTTGGTGGCGACGTGTTAATGTTCAGCCATTACTGCATGAATCACTACACCTTTGGTTCAACTACCAGTATTATATTCAGATAGTTAGATGACGTTTGCTGACAGGCTTGTGATATTCAAATCCACACTCGCATCTCGATAGTATCACTGCATGCAGTGCAACTCTGGACTCGGTGGCGCTGGTATTTTGATGTTTGACAGTGCTCCACGTGTTGAGTACAATCACAAACAGGCACATTGCCTCGACCAAGCTACCTTAACCAAGAGTAACTTGGCCTCAACCAAGTTTCCTGCACCTCTGAGAGTTTGTATCATTTATTGCGTCATAGGTAATGGTATTGTTTTGCCCTACGCACGATCTTGGATTCACGTTCAAGAAGTTGCCCTTTGCCCTTTCCGCTCACAAGACACCAACAATGATGATGTAGATAGTTAGGGCGAGGTTAGGGCGTCGGCCATAAATACACAATAACAACAACATCAACAATACCCCAAACCGAACGTTTTGTGCTGAATTTTTGAGGTCGCCGGCGGCTAAATTGTTCGACGTAAAATCGGCATTCCTTTTTCCTTTGACGGCATTTTTTCTCCCATTGTTGGATCTTTTATCTCCTCTGCCTGTTGCGTTGCTGTTTCATTGAGCGCAGCCGGCAAGCAATAATATATTTTGAAAGGGGCGATAAAGGATGAGCGAAGATAATATTGAGGCGGAACCATTATATTGTGCCTATTGCGGCGTCGCTGAAATTGATGAACTCAAATTGAAGGAATGTGCTGCTTCACATTGATTTACAATACTACTAAGTAAAAAACGAAAAGCCACTATCCCCCTTTTGGGGGCTATGAAACATTTTTTACATCATTAGTGACCTTTGAGGGCCTGCCCCCCAAGCTTCAGGGCACAATGCCCCCTCAACTCAACATCCACGAAACACAAAAAATCAGCAAACATCACCGCACCATGATGGCCTATTCTCCTACGCCATATATCAATAACGATATGATCATTTGAAAGATATCCTTCGGCGGATCTCTTCTATAATCACATAGGAAACATTCGTGCTTGGTATATTAACGATATATGGCGATGATAAAAAGAAATTAACGCAGACAACGGCATGACGGATTTCGTAGTTTGTTCGGCTCTTTGGCCCCATAATGGGAGGTAGCATCATGTTCGTCGCTATATGAAGCACCCAAACAAGTCTCCACTGATCCTATAGATACGATAAGCAACTTTCGTCCATCAAATGTATCATAGTGCTCACCTCCCACAACTATCTACCAAGAATTATCAACCACATCTAAAACATCCATCAAGATGTTATTTAGTGCATAAAAACGTTTTATTTGGACGTAGCAGCGGTAAATATCACTCTGCTCGACCATTATTATGACAAGATTGGATGGGAGCATCAAGTTTCCAGTGATATACAGAGTATAGAACCCTTGACAGCTTCTCCATATCGGACGATCCGTCGACATCGCGTAGATGGCAAATATCGCACATAAGAACAGGTTCGAGTGCTTTGAAACGAGATGATGGACTCCATGACGGTGTATTATGGATAGGTATACGATGGAGTGCGGTGTTAGGCATCAATACCGACTATAATTGGGTGATAAGTGCTTATATGATGGATCCGGGTTGGTTGAAAATGTTGGTGGTAGCTACCATTGGTGAGGGTAAAGAGCATGATAGAAGTGATGGCTACTCAAAATCTTCATAAGCTAAGCTCTATATACTATGAAGGTTGAGTTCGTAAGTATTCTTTAGTAGAGAAGCAATACTGCAATTGTTATTAACAATAATCGGTCGTTATCTTCCATGATGTAATTGGAATTGAAATATAATTTTCATGCTTCTCCTTCTTATCCTACGTACGGTAGCGTAAGTTGGTACGTAGCAATTACGTACAAAATCTACCGCGGGAGTATTCGCCCCTAAATCAATGTGGCTTGTTACCTCGTTAAATATTGCAGCGATGCATGTCAGAAAAATCACAAATCACAACACGAAGAAGCATGTAAGAAACGAGCGGCTGAATTACGTGATGAGTTGCTTTTCAAGCAACCGGAAAGCAGCCATCTCGGTGACTGCCCGATCTGCTTTTTACCTCTGCCGCTTGACAAACAAAAATCTAACATGATGACATGTTGCAGTAAAGTGATCTGTCTTGGCTGCTATTATGCTAATCAGAAACGACAGTTCGAAGGGAAGCTCGAACGCAAATGCCCCTTCTGTCGCAAACCTGCGCCTTCGACAATGGACGAAGTTGATAAACAAACGATGAAGAGAATAGAGGCGAACGATCCAATTGCTATGTATCAAGAAGGAATAGGTTGTTACAATAAAGGGGATTATAGCAGTGCATTTGAGCATCTCACTAAAGCTGCTAAATTGGGAGATGTTGAGGCCCATTTCGAACTTGCAGGAATGTATCATTATGGGCAAGGCGTTGAGAAGGATGAGGAAAAGAGTATCCATCATGCGGAATTAGCCGCTATTGGGGGTCATCCCACTGTTAGATGTAATCTTGCATACCATGAGGAGAGAAATGGCGACATGAAGAGAGCAGAGAGACATTTGATCATCGCTGCAACACAAGGAAGTGATGAATCAATCAAATCGCTGATGAGTGGATTTAAGAGTGGAAAGGTCGGCAAAGAGGTTCTTGCCGCTGCTCTCCGTGCACACCAGGCCGCTGTAGAAGAAACCAAGAGTCCACAGAGGGAGGCAGCCGATGAGTATAATCGAAAACTGGACAGCATGAGAAGCCCCTAACTTTCCCCCGAATATCAGCCGTCTAGTAGTAATATCGAAATGGGGATCGAAATGGGGATCTTCATGAAATGATTGGATAAAAATAAGGAGCATACATCTTACACCTCTGCAAGTAGGAGAGTCTCTGAACTATTTGTGCTCATACTATTGTATTTTATTCGCTAGCCATAAACTTCTCTCCCCAACCTGTACCCAGTCCCTTCCATGTTTCCATCACTCCTTTTCTTCGATACAGATACTCTATCTGATTAACTTATAATAATACAGATTACTCTTCGAATGCAGCACATCAATGCCTTGTCATCGCAACTCTTCAAGCCTCAATATCAATATGCAACGTCCTGTTCCTCTGTATACTCCACCAACTTGATTCATCCTCCTTCCTATTCGGCGTCACTCTCCTCCCAAAGTTTTGATCCCACATGGAAAGTGCTTGCATTTAATATCTGGGCTTGCATTAACAACCTTCTGAAGTCGCAAGTAAGTTGCGTTTCATGCTTCTTCCGAGGCAGGTCGTCACATCAATCTCCTCGGTATCACTATTGTAGTGGTCTACAAAGCTCACAACTTTCAAGTATTGATTGCGATCAGTCACAAACACAAACGCATCTAAGATCTGCCTCTAGGGCGTAGATATAGCTACCAACTCCTTCCAAATCATACTTGATCATGGTGGTGTTCATTTCGACGAAGGGGAAGGGGTTAGTTGAAAGAGATAATCCTGGCACTCGTTGCCGTTGCCAGCCAGAGTCCTAATCCTAATGATACGCAAGGGACTGGTCTGAGGTAGACATAGACAGCCTGGAAAGTGCCTTCGAAGGCAGCAATGCTAAGCACTCCTGTGTCCTTGCAAGAACCGTCTGCCAACGCTCTCATTTATATTCACTCTAGAGTTGTACAGGAATCACATGTACCAACTAACCAGAACCAGGAGTAATCAGAGCATCCTCTTCTGTTCTTCCAACGCCATCAACAACGTCTCCTTGCTGAATTATCCATCTTGATATTAACCTGATGATTACTGCGCCGGGTAACTTGCCAAGCTCGTGTTGGTGACATAACATATTCCATGTACAGAAGAGGATTATCTAATCATCTTTCTGGCGCGCTCTGGATCTTGGATCTTGGACCTGCTTTTTTGCTTTCTGCTACTAACTTACTTACTCGCCGCTCTTGCATTGCCTTGCTTGCTGGCTGGGCACACTGCCATACTACGGACTACGGCATTACCTTTGAGCGCAGCCGACCGACAGAATTATTTTTCATCATTTTACTGGTTTAGAAGCGTTGGTTCAAAATGAGCGAAGAATATGTTTGTGCTTCGTGCGGTATTGCAGAAGAAGTTGATGAAGTCATATTGACGCAATGTGTTGATTGCGATCTCGTTAAATATTGTTGCGATGAATGCCTGAAAGATCATAAATCGCAGCACGAAGAAGCATGCAAGAAACGAGCTGCGGAATTACGTGACGAATTATTATTCAAGCAACCGGACAGTAGCTATCGTGGGGATTGTCAGACGGGACTTTTTCCTCAGCAGTCTGAGTGGCGGAATGACCGCGGAATACCGAACACGACCAGACTGAATGCGCCGAGCGCAGCTCGGAACTCGTGAATCAGAACTCTTCAGGAGTGTTCTGACATGCAGAGACGAGGAGCTCAGAATGAGCTCATAATAAGTAATTTCCAGTGGAAATAGATAGAAAGAGATAAGATAACACAGTGTGTTAAGACACCACGTTAAGAGACTTCTAGCATACTTCGAAGTAACCTTGAGGTCATTTGACGTGAGACGAAGCTATGGCATCGTAGAGAATCAGAGAAGCAGAACATCTTAGAGAAGCAGAGACAGATCAGTGATCGTAGAAGAAGAGAGAACTCAGTAAGTGAAACAAGACTAAACAGAGCGCAAGCAGCGAGACAAGAGAGAACAAGAGTTGAAGACTTAGAGCAAGTTAGAGTAAAAGAGAGAAGACATAAGAATAAGATGAGCACCTTGGGAGGAAAATAACAAGAGGCATTAAGATTAGAAGGATTAGAGTCGATCCGGAGGAGAGAACACCAAGCAGCCAAAGTGGAAGAATCGCACGAGAAGATCGGCGAATGTGGCAACGCCAGAAGCCGAGGAATAGAGATGAAGTTTGTGGGATACGCTGCTAACAGAGAGTCAGACAGCTATATATACAACCCCGACACAAGAGATACAGTAACAAAGAGAGCCATCATTTGGATGAAGCGAATGATGTATGAGAAGAAAGCACAAGACACAGAGAATTCCTCAGACGAAGAAACTGAGGATAGAGACAGCGATACAGATGAAGAAGAGGACCCACCTACGTACATAACTAGGAGGCGTCAAAACCAAGAGAGTTAAATTTGCATATCAAATAATAGAAGAGAACACAGAAGAAGACAATAGAGACGACGAGACAGTCGAAGAGTCCGCAGAAGAATATGCAAGCGATACGGAAGAGACCGACAAAGAGGCCACAGAAGAAAGTACAAATAGAGACGACAAGACTGTCGAAGAGGCCGCAGAAGAAGAAAATGAGAATAGAGATAGCGATACAGATACAGAAGAAGAAGAGGACCCACCTACGTACTTAACCAGGAGGCGTCAAACCAAGAGAGTTAGATTTGCAGAGAAATTAGAAGAGATATCACATGAGAGCAATAGAGACGACGAGACAGTCGAAGAGGCCGCCGAAGAAGATACAAGCGAGACGGAACAGAACGAAGAAGAGGCCATAAAAGAGAGTGCAAGCGATACTAGAGCAAGGGGGAGAGCTTCTATTCCTCCAGCATCGCGAAGCAGAGCAGGCAGAACATTGAAGCCAACAGAGAGATTAATAGAGCAAATGCAAGCAAGAGCCGAAGTCAGTGGCATAACGGCAACAGATTTACAATACATGCAGCAAATGATTGAAGATGATGCACAAGCCGACATAAGGGAGTCGGAGCTGGAGTTGGAGGAGGTTTCACCAACACAGCAGAGTTACACATGCTAAATTACAAGCAAACAATGGAGAGTGAAGTTAGAGAAGAGTGGAAGAAGGAGCTTTCCTGCAAGGAGAATTTACCGATGGAGAAGAGATATAGATATAGATATAGATACATCGAAGTCCCACAAGAATGGGAAGGAATATTACGACGACGATACAGTGTTATTGTTGAACGTGTCGATATATGGCACAAAGCAAGAGAAGCCAAATACGTCGATCAAGACACTCAGACTCCTGAGTAAGGGGGAGTGTCAGACGGGACTTTTTCCTCAGCAGTCTGAGTGGCGGAATGACCGCGGAATACCGAACACGACCAGACTGAATGCGCCGAGCGCAGCTCGGAACTCGTGAATCAGAACTCTTCAGGAGTGTTCTGACATGCAGAGACGAGGAGCTCAGAATGAGCTCATAATAAGTAATTTCCAGTGGAAATAGATAGAAAGAGATAAGATAACACAGTGTGTTAAGACACCACGTTAAGAGACTTCTAGCAGGGATTGCCCCATTTGCATGATCCCTCTGCCGCTTGAACTATCGAAATCCACCATTCAGACATGCTGCAGCAAAGTAATTTGTCAAGGCTGCTCTCATGCTAATGGTATTCGAGAGATAGAAGGGGAGCTTGAGTCCAAATGTCCATTCTGCCGCAAACCCACACCATCCACTTATGAACAATGTGACAATCAAAGGATGAAAAGAGTAGAGGTGAATGATCCATTTGCTATTAGACGAGAGGGAAGAAGACAATATGACAAAGGAGACTATAGCAGTGCATTTGAGTATCATACAAAGGCTGCTGAGTTGGGAGATGTTGCGGCACATTACTATCTGTCATGTATGTATCATAATGGGCAAGGTGTTGAGAAGGATAAGGGGAAGAAAATGTACCACATGGAACAGGCTGCTATTGGCGGTCATCCCGATGCTAGGTATAATCTTGGATGCGAAGAGGAGGAAAGTGGCAATATTGAAAGAGCAGTGAAACATTGGATCATTTCCGCTAACCTCGGAGATGATGATTCAATCAAAGAGCTAATGGAGAAATTTAAAGAGGGATGTGTCAGCAAAGATGATCTTGCTGCTGCTCTCCGTGCACACCAGGCCGCTGTAGATGCAACCAAGAGCCCACAGAGGGATGCAGTCGTCTAATAATAATATCGAAATCAGGATCTTCATGAAATAATTGAAATTGGACTGTGAAACTTTTCTAATCTTTTCATCAGAGGCAGCATGACGACAGCGGATAATGTTCCTCTCAATAGATTGATAAAAATAACAGCCTTCATCACTAGAAACTTCAACATCACGTCATCATCACAACCACTGTTCAGCCTCAACCATTAACTTGATAATTCGCCCATAGAAACCATCCATGTGATCTTCTGGAATAAATTCATCCTTGATTTGCGTGATAGCAAGCATGTTGTTGTCAAACTTGGTCCCCTTCAACATCCACTTGAGACTCTCTGATTTTCCAAGTACAACACGAATGTTCTCCCCCATTAGAGATTCAACGTAGGCCTTTGGTGTCCAGTTGAGGAGAGAGCCAGGGTCATCGTCTCTAACAGGAAACTCATGATTAACCACCATCCCAGCAGTAATATCGACGGCTCGGTGCATATGTGCCAAGTAGCCGCCATCTTTCCAAGACATCACAGCCACCCCATGTTCAATAGATTCGCTGCTCCATGGCGACATACAAAAGTAGTGATCGAGATTCGGATGCTGTTGAGGGTAATCTACCATCCACTTTTCACCCAGAAATATCAATTCCGGACGCCAAGTTTGACTCGGAACAGATAGAATTGATGGCGAGTTGGTGGAACCAAACTCCCCCGCACCCACAATCCAGAGCGGTTGAATAGGCTCATCCTGAGATAGCCTTGCTTTAGATAGACGGAGAGGAAGCAACTCGCAATAATCAAGAAGAGCACTCCATTCGGATACTGCGTTCATTATTTGAGGCAAGTTTGGATGCATATTTTGCAGCGTGTCAATCGCCCGCTTCAAATTTGTAGATCTATCGTTCAATAACGACACCATTGTAGACGGTGCAGCAATATTAGATAGAAAGATATTGCATCTATCAGTTATTGATTTATTAATGTCAACGAAGACGCTCGCGAGATGAGTGCGTAAAGCATGATCTTTCACATGCCTCGATGATATCGCCGCCGATAGGAAGGTTGAGAAATCTTTGCCCGTCAAAAAGGATCCAACGTAGACGAGCGGATTGCTGAGCTGCTCATCGAGCAGATTTGGTTGGCAGTCCTCGCCGGCATCACCATTATCGTTTGCTTTGCGTTTTTCCATGGTAGTCGTCATCTCTCAAGTAGTGCCTCAGTTCATGGTTGAATTCATAGCATGATCTTTTTGCTGCCGCATCTTTTATGTCTTGAAGATTTCTGCGTCATTTCATTTGGGCGGACGGGCTTGCTCCCCCTTGAAGCAGTGTTGAAACCCCCAAAGTGGGAACTTATTCACCATACTGAGCACCAGTGCTATCACTGGTACCCAGATCCTTATCTTGGGGGACCCCGCGGCAACGCAAAATATTGAATCACGTTCCACCTCATTCAACAACCTCAACAAACTACCGCCAAAATTAAATCAGAGCTGAAAAAAAATCAGAGCTGGGATTTTTTGCTAACAAACTACGCACAAAACACACAATCGACTGAAACTGTTGCCTCTACACCTGCAAATTCGACCCTTTAACTACAACCACCGGCCATAATTTGATAGTTCATGTTATTACCTTTCGATTAAGCCACTGGGAGTCATCATATGCAATATACTCGCACTACAGCAGCTGCATAGGTGCTCATACATGCGTCATGCCTAGATTCATACGAGCGACTAAACTAGCAAAAATAGGCCATTTTGGACCGGTTCTATCTCTTTATCGGTTGAATATAAATCGGTCGCCTAAATTATAAATGGCTAGGGACATATCTCCTCAAGACATCCCGCGTATTTGTTTGGGTTCAATATGATGCTAGGTGCGCTGTAACTGTGTGTACTCACATGGTTGTTTTGTGTATGTTTTGCTCTTTTTGTGGTGTTTTGTGTGGCGGGAAATTAAATCAGAGCTGAGCTCAGCTCTGATTTTTTTATGGCGGTAGTAGGTAGGCCTGTGGGTATAGGGGGCGGATATAAACGCGATAGTGGGCGCAGCCCACGTGGGCGCCCACCTCTGATGAAATAGCCAATTATTAGGCCATTTCTGTGTCAAAATCTGTCAAAATCGTGTAAAAATGACCATAATCAGCCTGAAATCACCTATTTCAGGCTCATTTTCATTTTCATCAAACAACTGCGTTAGTGGGCAGCGCCCACCGCCCCCTATACCCACAGGCCTATAGTTAGGGGAGGCCAAAATGCCAATCAGCAACACGTTTTGTGGTGCTAATAATTTTTCAAGGTCGCCGGCGGCTGATTGTTCAACACAAGTACATTGGCATTCCTTTTCCTTCAACTGCTTTTCTCAGATTTTCTCCCATCGCTGGATCTTTTATCTCTGCCATTATTGCGTTGCTGTGTCATTGAGCGCAGCCGACGATTAATAATACTTTTGAAGGGGGGAAGATAAATTATGAGCGAAGAGAATAATGCGGCGGCCACATCATCATCTTGTGCTTCCTGCGGCATAGAAGAAGTTGATGATATCGAATTAATGGAATGTGCCGAGTGCGATCTCGTTAAATATTGCAGCGACAAGTGTCAGAAGGAGCACACACCGCATCACAAAGAAGCATGCAAGAAACGAGCTGCTGAATTACGCGACGAATTATTATTCAAGCAGCCGGAAAGCACCCATCTTGGGGACTGTCCCATCTGCATGGTACCTCTGTCGCTTGATCTATCGAAATCTACCCTGATGACATGTTGCAGCAAAACTGTATGTGATGGCTGTGATCATGCCAATCAGGTACGAGAAATGGAAGATGCAAGGAGGTTTCCATCTTGTCCATTTTGCCGAACAGCTATCCCCTTGACAAATGATGAAGCTGAGAGATATAAGATGAAAAGAATGGAGGCCAATGATCCAGTTGCTATGCGCCAAGAAGGATTCGTACAATACAAGAAAGGAGACTATCAAAGTGCATTTGAGTATTTTACAAAGGCTGCTGAATTGGGAGATGTTGCGGCACATTACTATCTGTCACGTCTGCACCATGATGGGCACAGAGTCGAGAAGGAAATGGGGAAGGTAATTCACCATATGGAAGAGGCTGCCATTGGTGGGCATCCCAAAGCTAGGCACAATCTTGGATGGCACGAAGGAAATAATGGCCGGTACGAGAGAGCAGTGAAACATTTGATCATCGCTGCCAAATTAGGACTTGATGATTCAATCAAAACGCTGATGGAGAACTTTAAGGGGGGATTTGTACAGAAAGATGAACTTGCTGCTGCTCTTCGTGCACACAAGGCCGCCGTAGATGCAACCAAGAGACCACAGAGGGAGGTAGCCGAAGAATATAGTCGAATGTGGTCAAGTGATGATTAGATGGATCATAGGGTATACTTTGACTAATTTTCGAACTAACATACTTGCTAAAGATTGACTTCATCTCTCCCCATCCAACTTTCACCCATGTTTCCACAATTACGACACACCAAACACTGCCTGAATTGTCGTCGTTTGTTGTAGGAAGGTGTGACAGGATTTTGAATACATAGAACACAAAAATATTGGACTATGTAGAGTGGTAGTGGTAGTATCTGCCGATGGCCAAGGCCAATATGATAGCGGCGAAGGCGACGAGGTCGTCATTGTGTGATGTAATGTTTGGGATGCAATCGGTCAGCAATCAGACAAGGTCACAAGCATCGACATGTTATCTTTCTTGCCTGTCTTGAAGATTTCTGCGTCATTTCATTTGGGCGGACGGGCTTGCTCCCCCTTGAAGGCAGCGTTGTGATCCCCAAAGTGGGAACTTATTTTGGAATTGAGCACCAGTGCTATCACTGGACCCAGATCCTTATCTTGGGGCGACCCCTGCCCGAGACTGCGCTTCTCATGATATTGGCTTGGACCTCTGTGGCCATCAACTCTCTAGATAATAGAGATAGAAGATGTAGCAACAAAATGGATGGTTGTGGAGAGGACAGCGATCCTAAACCGCAGCAAGAGCTGACGGTCGAATTCTTAGCTGAGCTTGATGAGGATCAAGGAGATGAATCCTCTGCAATGGATTTGGGAGAGGTGACTCTGAGACAATTCTAAGTGTGACCGACGAGGAATTGGAGGAGCAGATCTACGTCTCAGTGAGATAAGATGACGTTTTTCTTCCGAGAATTGGTGAGAAGCGAGCAATAGTATGATGCAGGAAGGAAGGAACAACCGAGACCGAGTGTCCGGCAGATAGCAGAGCGCATCATCAATCGATAATATTGCAGATACTGCTCCTCTTCTATTTTCATTTAGGAAATAATTGATTACCAGTTCATCAATAGATGCAATCAATCAATCTCATGAGAACAGTGACGCTCGCTTATATGCGCTTGGAATAGGTCTGCGATTATGGAGCATTCAACAACTTATTACTACTCCGATTCGTTTGATATGGCTCAGCACTCAGCACCCAGATGCGTCTCAATTCAGTCTTACTTTGGACTTTGGCTCCACAATGGCGGCAAGGGATCTTCCACGAATCACGAATCACGTTGCACCCACACTATGCTACTGCCTGCTCCAACAACTTGTTAGGGAAGGCCATAAATGCCAATAACAGCAACGCTCCATCATCCCATATCGAACCAATCGTTTTGTGCTAATTCTTCTAGGTCGCCGGCGGCTGATTGTTCGAGTAAAATCGGCATTCCTTTTTCCTTCACGGCATTTTTCTCCCATTGTTGGATCTTTCATCTTTGCCAATTGCGTTGCTGTGTCATCGAGCGCAGTCGACGATTAATAATATTTTTGAAGGGGGGACGATAAATTATGAGCGAAGATAATATTGAGGCGGACGCATCATCATTTTGTGCCTCCTGCGGCATTGCAAAATGTGATGACATCAAATTGAAGGAGTGTACCGCATGTAAATCTGTTAGATATTGTGGCGTCAAATGCCAGAGGGAGCACAGGCGACAGCATAAGCGAGCATGCAAGAAAAGAGCGGCGGAATTGCGCGACGAATTGTTATTCAAGCAACCTGAGAGCAGCTATCTTGGGGACTGTCCGATCTGTTGTTTACCTCTGTCTCTTGATCCGGAGAAATCTGGAATGATGGTATGTTGCAGCAAAGTGATTTGTCAAGGCTGTAATCATGCCAATCAGATACGAGAGGAGGAGGCATCATTGGATCCGAAATGCCCGTTCTGCCGAGAACCGTTACCAAAAATAAAGGAAGAAAAAGATAAACGAAGGATGAAAAGAATAGAGGCGAATGATCCAGTTGCTATGACTCAATGGGGAGGAGAAGAATACAACAAAGGAAACCATAGCAGTGCATTTGAGTATTATGCAAAGGCTGCTTTATTGGGAGAGATGGATGCACATTTTAGACTGGGATTGATGTATCGTAATGGCGATGGTGTTGAGAAGGACAGGGGAAAGTATTTACATCATGCGGAATTAGCCGCTATTGGAGGTCATCCCACTGCTAGATGTAATCTTGGATTCCACGAGGAGGAAAATGGCGATATCAATAGAGCAGTGAGACATTACATCATCGCTGCCGCACAGGGACAAGATGAATCAATCAAATTGCTGATGTTTGCATTTAAGGAGGGAGATGTCAGCAAAGACGACCTTGCTGCTGCTCTCCGCGCACATCAGGCCGCTGTCGATGCAACCAAGAGTCCACAGAGGGCGGCAGCGGAAGAATATCGTCGAAAGAGGTCAAGTGCTGATTAGATTCGAGATAGATCATAAGAGTGTGCTTTAGACGAGTTTTTGAACTCTTTCATTTTCTAATCAGGAACTTTTTCTCTCCCCACCCAAACCCAACCATTTTCCACAAGGCAAGACACACCGTTTCTTCAATCTATCTTGTCGGTCCAAACACTGCTGATAGAGCTCTTCAAATTCGAATCTTACAGCTTTACTCTGCAACTTTCGATGTGACTCCTTTCCCATTTTGATTCATCATCTTTTCTATTCAGTATCACCCTCTTCTTAATGCTTCGATCCCACTCACGAATTGCAGGCCTATAAAATTAGGGCTAGGGATCCTTCACTGCAGTTGTATTGAAACCGGAAGTCGCAAACAAGTTGCTTTATATAAGTTTGACTCAGAACAGATAGAATTGATGGCGAGTTGGTGGAACCAAACTCCCCCGCACCCACAATCCAGAGCGGTTGAATAGGCTCATCCTGAGTTAGTCTTGCTTTAGATAGACGGAGAGGAAGCAACTCGCAATAATCAAGAAGAGCACTCCATTCGGATACAGCGTTCATTATTCGAGGCAAGCTTGGGTGCATATTTTGCAGTTCAATCGCCCGCTTCAAATTTGTAGATCTATCGTTCAATAACGACACCATTGCAGGCGGTGCAGCAATATTGGATAGAAAGATATTGCATCTATCAGTCATTGATTTATTAATGTCAACGAAGACGCTCGCGAGATGAGTGCGTAAAGCATGATCTTTCACATGCTTTGATGATATTGACGCCGATAGAAATGTTGAGAAGTCTTTGCCTGTCAAAAAGGAACCAATGCAGACGAGCGGATTGCTGAGCTGCTCGTCGAGCAGACTTAGTTGGCAGTCCTCGCCGGCATCACCACTGTCGTTTGCTTTGCGTTTCATGGTAGTAGTCGTCATCTCTCAAGTAGTGCCTCAGTTCATGGTATGAATTCAGATCTTTTTGCTGCCGCATCTTTTCTTATGTCTTGAAGATTTCTGTGTCATTTCACTCGGGCGGACGGGCTTGCTCCCCCTTGAAGGCAGCGTTGAAACCCCCCAATCCGTAGTCTTGATTTTGACCTTTTTCGAAGGACAAAAATCTTTGTGCATTTTGAGGGCTAATACTTACAGTGACACTTCTGTGGCGCAGCTACATTTTGATTTTGAGCAACAAGAGGCAGCAAAGGGGAAAGGGGGCAGCCCCTCTTTGCTACGTAGGAATCGTCCAGTTCTACGAGTCCTTTTTCGAAGGTCAAAAATATTTTTGACGATGGCAGCACAAAGATGACTATTTTGTGAGTATACTTGCAGTAGTGTCAGAGAGTGCTAAACCAAATGTGATGGCCAAAATAATGGCCAATACTTTCAGTACATGGTTATAGCTGAAGGTTAATGTGCGCACCATCCACCACAATCGCCATACAGTACAATTAATTTTGGCCTCAAAATTGCTAGATTTTTGTCCTTTTTTTTGACCTTTTTTGGCTGAGACTACGGATAATGAGCACCAGTGCTATCACTGGTACCCACATCCTTATCTTGGGGCGAGATAGGGGTCGTTGCGCCCAAACTACATAAGCCAAGTTTGATGCACAAGCGCATCCCTCTCATGATATTTGTCGGCACCTTCAAGATGAAGATGTAGCAACAAAATGGATGACTGTGGCGAGGACAGCGATCCTAATGACAGCAGCAAGAGCTGACGGTCGACTTCTTAGCTGAGCTTGATGAGGATCAAGGAGAAGAATCCTCTGCAATGGATTTGGGAGAGGTGACTATGAGACAATTCTAAGTGTGACCGACGAGGAATTGGAGGAGCTGGGATGTGATAACAACACTCTCATGGTAGATCTACGTCTCAGTGGAGTTATAAGATGCGTTTTTCTTTGAGAATTGGCGAGAAGCAACGCAATTTTAATGCGGGTGCATGCAGCCAGAGGAAGGATTAACCGAGTGTCCGGCAGATAGCAGAGCGCATCATCACATCGATGATATATTCAGATACTGCTCTTCTTCTATTTACGAAATAATTGATATCATTGCCAGTCCATCAATAGATGCAATCTGCAATCATCAATCTCATCAGCATCAGAACAGTGGCGCTTGGAATAGGTTTGCGATTATGGAGCATACAACAACAATTTGAACCGCAAAATTCGCTCGACGGTGTTCGGCCATAGTACCCATTACTACTCCGATTCATTTGGTTCAGCACCATAATATTCATCAGTTGTAATGGTATGTCTCTCTAGAGCCTCAGGAGCTCCTCCACAATGGCGGCAACGCAAACACGAATCACGAATCACGAATCACGTTGCACCGTTATCTGCCGCTCCACGCTCCACCTCATTCACAACCCTCGTCAACAAAAGGGCAGGCCTAAATGCCAATAACAGCAACACTCCAACATCCCATATCTACCCGAACGATTTGTGCTAATAATTTTTCAAGGTCGCCGGCTGAATTGTTCGACGCAAGTACATCGGCATTCCTTTTCCCTTCGATTGACGGCATTTTCTCAGATTTTTTCTCATTGCTGGATCTTTTATCTCTACCTAAGATCTCATTGCTGTTTCATTGAGCGCAGTCGACGGGTACGATAAAGTATGAGCGAAGATAATGCGGCGGTGGACACATCATGCTGTGCTTCCTGCGGTATCGCAGAAGTTGATGAAGTCAAATTGAAGGAATGTGCCAATTGCGATCTCGTTAAATACTGCAGCGAAGAGTGCCAGCGGGATGATAAGTCGTCTCACAAAGAAGACTGCAAGAAACGAGCGGCTGAACTACATGATGAATTATTATTCAAGCAACCCGAAAGCACCCATCGCGGGGACTGTCCCATCTGCTGCTTACCTCTATCTCTTCATCCGGAGAAATCTGCCATGATGGTATGTTGCAGCAAAGTTATTTGTGACGGCTGCTCTCACGCCAATCAGATACGTGAGATGGAAGAGAGGCGTCATCCCAAATGCCCATTCTGTAGAGAACAGTTGCCAACATCAAAGGAAGAAAGTGATAAACGAAGGATGAAAAGAATAGAGGTGAATGATCCAGTTGCCATTACTCAATGGGGATTAGAACAATACATCAAAGGAAACTATAGCAGTGCGTTTGAGTATTGTACAAGAGCTGCTGAGCTGGGAGATGCGGTGGCGCATTGCCATCTGGCAGATTTGTATCATAATGGGCATGGAGTCGAGAAGGATAAGGGGAAGAAAATGTACCACATGGAACAGGCTGCAATTGGTGGGCATCCATTAGCGAGATGCAATCTTGCATACCATGAGGGGATTAATGGCCGACACGAAAGAGGAGTGAGGCATTCGATCATCGCTGCCACACAGGGAAATGATCAGTCACTCAAGTTTCTGATGCATGCATTTAGGAGTGGAGTGATAAGCAAAGAGGAACTTGCGGCTGCTCTCCGTGCGCATCAGGCCGCTGTAGATGCAACCAAGAGTCCACAGAGGGAGGCAGCGGAAGAATATCGTCAAATGACGTCAAGTGCTAATTAGATAGATCATATGATGATTATACTTTAGACGAGTTTTCGAACACTTTTATTTGCTAAACAGGAACTTCTTCTCTCCCCACCCAAACCCAACCATTTTCTTCATGTTTCCACAAGGCAACTGTGACGGACCAAACACTGAGAGCTCCTAATCCATCCAACTCCCCACTTGTCCTCACAACTCAACTTTCTAGTGATTCATTTCATCCCTCCTCTCTCCTATCCAGTATCACCCCCTTCCAAAAGCTTCGATCCCACTGTCAAAAAGTGCAGGCCTATAAAACCAGGGCCAGGAAAATCCTCTACTCATCCAATGTATTGAAACCGGAAGTCGCAAACAAGTTGCTTTTTATCTTTCAGACGGACGTTTGTGGAATGCTGAAGTCCCTGTTCATGTTCATCGGCCTCAGCACCCTGACAGGACAACATACACCCGGTTCGCACAGTTTAGTCCCAGTTATTCACGATGAGTGTGTTCTTGTTCTTGTTCTTGCAGCTTGTACCCAGTTGTCGCAATGTTGAAGCTCACTGGTATCTGCGTGATAGCCACATTCCTGATCAAATCCGTATGTCGTTGGTCACGTCTTGGAATTCACAAGCACAAGCCTTCATTTTCACGTCCTTCAGTGTTCAGTACGGCAATCGTCAACCTCGTTACTCTTTCAAGAGAACTTCAGCTTGTTCCAACGTGTCCTTCACACTTGTAAACTACTTCTTCACAGATTCAACTGCTCCTTCTTGGTCTCATAATCTCACGGAGATAATCGAGTCACAACAAATTCTGAAAATCCCAACTCTGGATACTCCCAACTACAACAATTATCTTGCGGGAGAAGACCAGCCCCAACCCCCAACACCCAACTCATCTCCCCATATCTCTCCACCATATCAAAAGAAGCAGCTCTAATCTTCTACCGAAGCTTGGACATCAACACTCCAACATCCCATATCTAACCGAACGTTTGTGCTAAATTTTCAAGGTCGCCGGGGGCTAGCTGATTGTTCGACACAAGTAAAATCGGCATTCCTTTCCCATTCAACTTTTCTCAGATTTTCTCCCACTGTGGATCTTTCATCTCTGCTCTGCCTACTTTGCGTTGCTGTTTCATTGAGCGCAGCCGACGATTAATAATATATTTTTGAAGGGGGACGATAAATTATGTGCGAAGATAATAATGCGATAGACGCATCATCAGTTTGTGCTTCTTGCGGTATTGCAGAAGTTGATGACATCAAATTGAAGGAATGTGCTGATTGCGATCTCGCTCGATATTGCAGCGATGAGTGCCAGCGAGATCATAAATCGCAACACGAAGAAGCATGCAAGCAGCGAGCGGCTGAACTACGTGATGAATTACTATTCAAACAACCGGACAGCAGTCATCGTGGGGACTGCCCCATCTGCATGATCCCCCTGTCGCTTGATGTAACGAAATCTCCCATCATGTTGTGCTGCAGTACAATAATTTGCAATGGCTGTGATCATGCCAATCAGAAGCGAGAGGTGGAACAAAGGCTTAGAAACGCATGCCCATTTTGTCGAGAACTGTTGCCAAAAACAATGAAAGAACGCGATAAACAAAGGATGAAAAGAATAGATGCGAATGATCCAGTTGCCATGACTCAATGGGGAGGAGAACAAGCCCAGAAAGGAGACTTTACTGGTGCATTTGAGCATTTTACAAGGGCTGCTAAATTGGGAGATGTGGAGGCTCATTGTAAACTGGCAAATTTGTATCATTATGGGTATGGTGTTGAACAGGATGAGAAAAAGGAAATGTATCATCTGGAAGAGGCTGCTATTGGTGGTCATCCCGATGCTAGGCACAATCTTGGGTGGATCGAGTGGAACAATGGCCGGTACGAGAGAGCAGTGAAACATTACATCATCTCTGCCACACAGGGAAATGATCTTTCAATCAAATTGCTGATGAGTGCATTTAAGATTGGAGATGTCAGCAAAGATGACCTTGCTGCTGCTCTCCGTGCACACAAGTCCGCTGTAGATGCAACCAAGAGTCCACAGAGGGCGGCAGCGGAAGAATATCGTCGAAAGAGGTCAAGTGCTAATTAGATTCCAGATAGATCATAAGAGTGTGTTTTAGACGAGTTTTCGAACTGTTTTATTTTCTAAACAGGAACTTCTTCTCTCCCCACCCAAACCCCATTTTCCACAAGGCAAGAGACACCGTTTCTTCAATCTTTCTTCAATCTAACTAACACTGCTGATAGAGCCCTTCAAAAAATCAAATCCATCCAGCTCCTCAATACATTATCATCACAAAACTGACAGCTTTACTCTGCAACTTTCTATGTGACTCCTTTCCCATTTTGATTAATCATCTTTCCTATTCAATATCACCCTCTTCCCAAAGCTTCGATCCCACGGTCATAAAGTGCAGACCTATAAAACCAGGGCCAGGAAAATCCTCTACTCATCCAATGTATTGAAACCGGAAGTCGCAAACAAGCTGCTTTTATCTTCCAGACGGAAGCATGTCATCACATCGATCTCCTCCATATCACAGAGAATGAATCAACCCACTCGTCTGCATCGTTCACAACTTTCAGGCATTGAAAGTGATCAGTCACAAACACGATCTGATCTGCCTGCTGTTGGGCATAGCTATGTACCAAATCCTTCAAACTCATACTTCGATGTGGTAGTGGAGCGAGTGATGGTGTTTATCTCTGGGCACTATGTATTCGTCGTCAGTCAGACCAAATAACGAAGACCTTTTGTCATTGTGGGATTTTCCTCACGCACAAACATTTGTCTGTTAGAGGAGAACATGTCTCGCACAGACACAGACTAGACCCTTGCATTGGTCTAACTCGGTGATAGACGGGAGGAGCACATCGAGCACATCCGCTATTCTCTATGAGTATACCTGCGGGCTGATTGTAGAATGCAAAGTTGTGTGAGTCAAAGTAGACGCAAATACACTATGCAATCCAAACAAAAAGTCGTTTGTATCGCTTTGGTCCATACTCTCAATCAAATTGTTGAGAGCAAAAGCTAGGTATTCCGAAGAATAAATAGCATAATACACCGAAAAGCGAACTCGATCCACACAACTCAACAGAGAGCAAAAGAACTTTACTCCCAAGAGTCATGCAGATCTTGCATTCCTTTGCAGGGGTGTCAATCTACGTTTCATTGACTTTTTGGCACATCACACGCACACATTTTCCTCCACTCATCTCATTGCACACAAGACGAGGGATTGTGTTTGATGATGTGAAAACGCAGACTAATTGTCCCTGATTCTATTCCTACGAAGCATGCAGCTCTGGAGCAATGACGATTGATGACCTACCACTACCACTGCCAACCTTTTAGTTGGCTCGCAAGCCTTCGAACGAAGCTTCACTCTATCATCACAAGCATGATAGTTCGGCTACTGCTCTAGTTTAATGTACATGCAGAATGATGTTCACACGCACACGCACAGTTTGGATTGGGTGGCTATGAAAAGGAAGTAAAGGCAGATAGATGGCCGACATGTGATAGACGAACGAACCAAACACTGACCGATTATTTTCTAGTCGTAGTTAATCGGAAGATGTGACATTGATAGACCTTGTTCTACGAGCTTCGCCGCTTTTCCAGGATTTTGAATTGCAAGCCAATAGCTAGAGACCACAATGGCGATTGAAGATGTACTGGAGGTGACGGTAGCTGCCATGGGTGCCAAGGCGATTGCGGCGGAAGAGGCCCTCACCCCACCCTCTTGTGTGAGGCAAAGGCAAGAGCAAGATTTCATATAATATTGATGAACGATTTATGTTCTGTTATTCTAGCGTGTATACGACAGCATGAGAGTGATAAAGGCCGGATTGCTTGTGCATGCATCAAACCTGTACGAATTGGTGCTCACCCTCCATCTTTTGGAAGGGGTCAACTTTTGGGACTGCAAGCAATGGTTCTGAATTGCAAAGCGGCAGCTGGATGGAGTGATAGTGATAATACGCTACACACGACTCATTTTACATGTGCAAGGATACGTGTCTCAATACCGGCGGGTCAAACAAATCAAAATCGGAAGCTGGAATGAAGCTGCATGAAATAAAGCTGATGTTAGCGTTCTATCTTCATGCATTGGCATAAGAGTACGATTGCCCAGAATAATAGCACTGAAATTATTAGGATTTATTTGCCGAGCCGAGGATTCAACCGTCGAGCGAAGCAATGCTGCGGCAGCGCTTTGATTCCGCCCATCTAAAAAGATAGAAAAGATGAGAACCACAATAAATAAATGTAGACGATGGGCTGGTTTGATATCTTGCATCATATCGAGTCGTCTCTTGTCAAACTATTTCGGTGTTTCTGCTACGATTGATGTCGAAAGTATGACAAACCATGTCGATGATGAGGATCAATCAACAAGTAGTATTGCCGAGGATAGCATGGAGCGAATACTCGCCTCTTATCACAACTTTTGTGGAGTCGGATTCGAAGATGCCTCCACATCCTGTAAACACCCTTGTCCTTCGGGTTCAATAAACGAATGTCCTCCTGGTATGCTCTGCTATTTCAATACCGAATGCAGTATCAAAGACCATCTCGGTCCTCGGCCTACAGGCGAACCCACGCCTCTTCCAAAATTATCAGCTGCAGTCAGTCCACTCTCAAGTGATGACCCAAAATTATCACTCTTTTGTGGAAAGGATTGGTCGCATGCATCTAATACATGTGCAGTATGGTGCCCCGACGGAGATGATGGAGTGTGTCCATTAGGTCAGAGTTGTTTTGGGGATACAACGTGTAAAAAGACGTTCGAGCCGACGAATAGGCCGACAAATCCGCAGCCGACGATTGGTCCTAGTTTTAGACCGACAGATCCGACTGCTGCCCCGTCGATTGGGATGATGGTAGATCAGCCTTCGAATCATCAATTTTGTGGATAGTGAGTTACTTCTATTGCAATACGTCATGTCTGTGTTGTGTTATCTTGAAATTGTATCACATGAGGAATCAACTTTGTGACCTGACTTTCAACCTCTCCCATCTTTCTTCCTCCCATATCAACAACAGCGAATACATCCAAGCAATCAATCTATGCTCATTAGAAACACATTGTCCAAATGGAGCAGGAGATTGTCAATTTCCTCAAAGCTGCTGGCATGGATTGACAGATTGTGATGTGAGAGATTTTACTCCATTTGAATTGGGTGGGTTCTTGAATAAACCGACACAACAGGAGTTGGCGGAAGGGATGGGGTTGACTTACCCATCGGATGATGTAAGTGTGTGTTTATATTCCCGTCGCTGCCACATTTATCATTGCGCAAATGACTAACATCTTGAGACTTCAGCCGACGGATCATTTCTTTTGTGGATTACAATTGGATGACATCAACAAAAAGTGCAATACACAGCCATGCCCCGATGGAACGTCTGCAACCTGTGATTACGGTCAAACTTGCTATAAAGACACTGCCTGTGATGCTAGAATAAGACCTGGCTACGGAGTCACTCAACCACCAACAATCAAACCAACTCCCTCGCCATTAGCAAGTGATGCAAGAGAATATTTCAGCTTCTGCGGCGTGGATTGGGCGGAAGCAAATACATGCAAAATGCAATGGTGTGGAAATGGTAGTGAATGCCCCATTGGCCAATCTTGCTTCGCTGATACTGAATGTAACATGAAAGACAAGCTTGATGGTCCACCAACGATGAAGCCGACGGAAGCTCCAGTTATGTATGACGATCCGAAGAACACGAGCTTTTGTGGATTTTCGTTCGGCAATGCACGAAGTTACTGCTCGGTTGAATCGCACTGCCCAAGTGGCCTCCACCAAGAGTGCCCAACAGGTGAATATTGCTGGGTTGGCGCATGCAATATATTGGAGTTTACTCCACCATCGCCTATGCCGACACAACATCCATCACGAATACACTCGGACAGTCCTTCAACATTTTCATCTTCTTCACCAGTCAAAGCAATAACGCCTCAGGTGACAGTTGCTCCGACTTCATCACCAACCAATCGCTCTATTAGTCAATCGCCAACGTTGCAACCAGTCTCTGAAAGCAGCAATTCTGGTAATACCCAAACAATATGGATAAACCGATGGTGTGGGCAAACTCGCTTTGATGCAACTCGAAATTGTGGACGGCCTCTTTATGAGTGCCCGGACGGATCCTGCTTTCAGGGACTGCAGTGCTTTGTGACTAGTAGATACTGTGAGAATGAATCAGCAATTACCGATAGCGAAAGCGCCAGCCCGAGCCCGACGAATCCAATGGAGCAAACTCGCTCTCCATCTCTTCATCCCACCCAAAGTAGCAAATCTGTCTTCTTTCCTCCGATCTCAAAAGATCCAACTTCAAAGTCACCAACTGAGAACATAGTACGAGTAGAGAATATTATCGAAAGCGTTCAATCTGCACTACGAAGTGAAATTTTTGTTTTCGTGACCCGTGGTGAAGAAGTTGTCAAATCAAGCCTATACACGTATGATGGCTTTCTGTCGGCATTATTATTCTATTCAAATACTGGCGTGAATGACAACTACTTGTATCTAGGAGCGAAGCAATCTGCTACCGAGCAAATAAATCTGGAAGTGGAGTTTGGAATTGCCAATGTAGCTCTCTTTATTGCAAAAATGATGACGGATACGATTGCATACGAAAGATGCACTCCTGATCTCTTGGCATGTGGTCTTGCTGCTTTAGACACAACCTTTCAGACTCAACAACTTCGTTTTATGTGCCCTCCTTCATCTGATATGGATGGAATGGAATGCGAAGAAGGTGGAGACGGCTGTGCCTGCATTCTTGGCTTCTTGAATCAACACATCGGAACAGAGGGTCTTGCTGCCGGTAAATATTCTGGCCTTAACTTTTGCAGCTCGGATCATCAATCTATTTGCAATCAAAGTACCAATGAAGGTTCCGAGCTGAGATGGATAACAGCAATGACACACTGGGTGTCACTTGTGCAGCGACACGAAGAAAGTGGACTGACGTTCATCGACGAGCTGCACAATTTTGTGATTGGTGGGATGGTAGATATGGCTTTTCTTCATGCTGTAGCTGATATATCCGTGCTTAATACCAATCCTGTCAGTAGAGAATCAGTACCTACAAAGGAACAGTTCGTTGGAAACTTTTTCAAAGTGATGACCAAGCTGTCAGAAGGGCATTCTCAATCTCACTCAGCAGCTCCAAACCCTGTGATGCAACAAACTGCTCCTCCGGGCACCATGTTGCCGTCCGCTGCCGTGCCAAATACGGCCACAGTCAAACCAACAACAAGCGCCGCGCTCCAAACCCCTCCACCAGCCTCAATGGCACCTTCTTCGAGTCCTTCTTTAAAGGCACAGACAATTGATTCGTCACCAACATTAGTTCCAGTGGTAGATCCAGCACAGCTTACAACAGAGAATGAATCTGAAGCTCGACCTCTTTGTCCTACCTTTTGTAATGAGGTGATATCAATCGACAGTTGTCCCTCACGAGATATCACCGTTCCATTTACTGTGTCATACTGTTCACCTGACATAAGCATAAACGAATTGTGCCGAGGAAATGGCTTCTGTGGAACCAGCCAGTCTTTGCATAATTGTGGTAAGGGCAGAAGCATTTACCGCAGGATTGACTGTTCCCAACAAGAAGAGACGACGGAAGGATCGGTGGTTGATGGTGGAGCGAGTAACTCCCCAACTGCTAGCGATACTCCTTGCAGCTTGTGTCGGCATGACGGAATCGTCGTCGACACTGGCATTATATTATTCAATGGCAAGCAATCCTCTTGTGTGGTTATTCAGTCCTTTTTACAGCAGTCGGTCTTCGCTAGTGATGCTATTTGCGTGTCCGCACAGAATGAGTTATCCGCAGCTTGCTGCGAGGCAAAAACAATGGAAGTACCGAACAACGGGGAAGAGGCTTATGATGCGTCAAAAGAGCCTTCTTCAGCTCCTGTTGAAACTACTATCGAACCAAGTCAACGAGGAGCAGATTTGCCGTGGTATGTGAAATATTCGGAGAGCCAATCTAGATCGTCTGGGGGTGGAGGACGGCAATCGTATTTTCCCGCAGGCATTCTTATCTGTCTACTTTCGTTGTTACAACTTTGAGCCAGCATAATTTCATTACAGATGAACGAAAAACATTCCAATCTCTCCATGACTTTGATTGAATATATTAGGAGAGGAAGCACGAGGGGGAGAGGGTGCTTGTCCCATGCTGTCTTTAATAATTTTGAGTTGTATTGAGAAGGTTGCCAAAACTGATCAACACATCGTGCTATCCCTAAACCTAATATCAACTGCACCCAAAGGCTCATCATGCCTAGCCAGATGGCGTCGAATAAATCGAATCTGAGGCGAATGAAGAGAAACAATCTTCTGAGGAGGGCGGGGACAAGCACACCAGCTATCTGTCATTGGGGTGTACAAAGAAAGAAGGGAACAAAACACACAAACAATGACATACTCTTGAAGCACTTGATTTACATCAATTAACATGCTGCGTCCACGGATGGATTAATACACTAACGCTAAATCACAACAAATACAAAACAATTGAAGTTGTCTACACATTATCACATTATATCGCCACGTTTGGTAATGATGAAGCTTATTATAATATGCCTTATGATCAAAAACTCTCCTCATACATCTCTCTCTCTCTCTGGACATAATATATAACATCTTAACTCTCTTTATGAATAAAACCCATTGCTAAATCAACTGGGCAAAACTTGAACACACAAAAAGTGCCCCTCCTACAAGGATATACAAATGACATGATGGCTCCCCTATTAGAGAAGAACGACAAAAGAATAAATCCCCCCATCCCCTCCCCCCCAATGTTGAATACACCACCGTTCATTTACTTCTTCGTCTTGTACGCCTCCTTCTCATCATCCGTAAGAGCACGCCAACGTGCCCCCAACTCCTTTCCGAGTTCACCAAAGGAAAATTCGGGATTTTCTTCCTTGACGACGGGGCGCATCTCCTTGGCGAAGAGCATGTAGCCGGTGAGGGGCTTTTTGGATTTGCCTTTGGCTTTGGTGGCCTGTGTGTGTAGCATTGTTGTGTATTAGTTATCATGCGAGCAGTGCACATAACATATTAAATGGTAAGCAAAGAGATAATATTAAATGGGTGAGGAATATTTCGGTGAAGCGGCGTGGCGGAAGAGATGAGTGTCATTGTCATGTCATTGCTGAGCATGCATCGGTTCACCTCACCTCACCTCCGAAATTGGATGCCATGAAAGATGTCACCGGCAGAGAACGCCAGCTCACTCTCTCAGTGGACAACAATAACCATGGAACACAAAAATACGCACCTTAGCCTTCTTGGGCTTTTCCACCTTTTCGGTTTCGGCCGCGGTTGTCTTCTTCTTGGGCGGCATTGTTAGTGAATTGTTTTGCTGGAGAAAATTATGACAAATGACACTGCAGTCGTCCGTGCTTTTATGAAAGCATGCAACAACCAAATGGTCAAACCATCGTCCGTGAGAGTTCCTACATTGAAATCCTACACAGTGAAACGAAAGGAACTTGGAATCCTCATGGTCGAGATCCGCTAGCATTGGAAAAATGCATTTGGAGTGCACTTTTTGACGCACTAGCCTCCTGTCCGTCACTGAAGCCCAGCTGCAAAATCTCCTCCTCATCGAGAGAGATAGATGGCTCTTTGGAGAAGGCCAAAGCAAGGGCTGCCAAAGGGACGGTTGGGCGCGGCAAAAGCAAGACACAATGAGGCAGCAGCGGCTGGCAATGCAGAGGCGACGAGGGTGAGTCGCTGGATGTGCGAGAATGAGAAGTCACTAATATCATCAAATCGACCCTAAATACTATGTCAACATTCTCAGCAGCTGACAGTGATAGGCTTCACAGTAGGCCGCTCTATATTTCCTGATAACCGAGTATTATCTGATAGACCATGTTACTAGCCACTTTCACTTTGTACTGCAATCAGACACAACAGACAAGCGGGCTTCTAGAATCAACAATAACAATAACGAATTATATGTTTTTATGGAACGAACATACTCGATACGTTGGTTAGCCATACTTAGCTATCTTTGCCGCCTCCCTCTGTGGACTTTTGGTTGCATCGACAGCGGCCTGGTGTGCACGGAGAGCTGCAGCAAGTTCATTTTTATCGAAAAGTCCCTCCTTAAACAAATCCATCAACGCTTTGATTGAATCATCATTTCCCTGCGTGGCAGCGATGATCCAATGTTTTACTGCTCTCTCAATATTGCCACTTTTCTCTTCGTCGCATCCAAGAAAGTATCTAGCATTAGGATGACCTCCGATAGCAGCCTCTTCCCAATGGTGTAACTGCTTTCCCCTGTCCTTCTCAACGCCTCGCCCAACATAATACATTCCTGCTAGTCTGCAATGGGCTTCCATCTCTCCCAATTCAGCAGCCTTTGTAAAATACTCAAATGCACTGCAATAATCTCCTTTTTTGTATTGCAGAATTCCTTCTTGGCACATCGCAACTGGATCATTGGCCTCTATTCGTTTCCTTCTGTATTTCTCCTGTTTGTCCATTGTCGAAGGCGCAGGTTTGCGACAGAAGGGGCATTTGCGTTCGAGCTTCCCTTCGATCTCTCGCTTCTGATTGGCATAATTGCATCCATTACAAACCATTTTACTGCAGCATGTCATAATGATAAATTTCGTTACATCAAGCGACTGAGGTAAACAGCAGATCGGACAGTCCCCATCATGACTACTTTCTGGTTGCTTGAATAACAATTCATCATGTAGTTCAGCCGCTCGTTTCTTGCATGCTTCTTTGTGATACTTGCTGTGATTTTTCTGACATCCATCACTGCAATATCTAACAAGATCGCAATCGGTGCATTCCTTCAATTTGAGTTCATCAACTTCTGCGATGCCGCAAGAAGCACAACATGATGATTCCGCCGCATTATCTTCGATCATCCTTTATCGACCCTTCCAAAATTTATTATTGCTTGTCGGCTGCGATCAATGAAACAGCAACGCAAGTAGGCAGAGGAGATAAAAGATACAACGATGAAAAAAATGCAGTCAAAAGAAAAAGGAATGGCGATTTTACGTCGAACAATTCAGCCGCCGGCGACCTCGAAAACAATTCTGCTCACTATACGTTTGGTTCGATGGGATGTTGGAGTTACTGGTTGTTGCCGACGCCCTTTGTTGGAGCTTGTTGGAGGTTGGAGGCAGGTTGGAATGATATATCGTAGGACGTAGCCGTAGGTCAGATTTTGGGACCATTTGGTCCCAAAATTAACTAGAGAGGCCCCTAGTTAAAAATATATAGGGGCTTAATTATGTGGCCCTCTGCTTTATCCCCCTCTATTCCCCGTTTTGTTGGTTCGCCTACTTAGTCTTCCCTCTAGTTAAAAAAAATTTGAGACCAAATGGTCCCAAAAAATAAGGGGGGAATCTTTGTTAGTAAATTAACTAGTAGCTCCTTGGGATTCTGCCCACTTTGTGACTTAAGGGTAGGACAAAAGCAAGAAGCAATGCGGCCTCATTGGGCAAAAAGGGAAAAGAGGGAGCGAGCAGCTGTCCGTCTCATTCATGGCGCGCTCTATTCTGCTTCCAGCTTCCATCCAGTAGCTTGGGTTAATAAATGCCTGCTTCCAATAAGCCGGGTGGCAAAGGCCAGGAATGCAGAGGCTCTCTAGAGGAGGGAGTCGCTCGATGGTCGATATGCAAGAAGTCAAATCCATGAAAAAGATAGGTTCAAATCGAACCAATGGCGTCATAGTCGACTTATCTACTCTGACTCTGATAAACGAGCATTCTCTGATAGCCCATGTTACTAGCTTTCGATAGAGCCGCTTGCACGTATCGTACTCTATTGGCCCCGCCATGGTTGAGCACAATAGCATGGACTTGTGGGTCTGGAAAGCGATTTTTGTTCGCGTTTTTACTGTCTACTTCATGAAAATGTTCAAAAATCGCAAGCAGCAACTAAGGTATCTGTCCGTCACTGAAGCCTAATCCTACACAGAAGCTGCAAATCTCCTTCTCCTCAAGAGAGAGAGGCTCTTTGGAGAAGGCCAAAGCAAGGCCGCCAAAGGGACGGATGGTTGGGCGGCAAAAGCAAGAAACAATGAGGCAGCAGCGGCTGGCAATGCAGAGGCGAGGAGGGGGAGTCGCTGGATGTGCAAGAATGAGAAGTCACTAATAGCTATCATCAAATCGACCCTAAAGAAATATTCGAAGTGGGAGTCGGAAGAATCTTCGTGCAGATACGAAGAATGACAAGAAGAAGGAGCGAGTGTTGAGTCGAGTATTCAAGAGGGTGATTGGAGAGTAGAGCTAAACTTATACATCTACTTGTATAATTTGATATGATTTCAACAAACCTCAGTATTGCTGTCGTCCTGAATTCAAAAATATTCTTCGGCTGCATCCCTCTGTGGGCTCTTGGTTGCATCTGCAGCGGCCTGGTGCGCACGAAGGGCAGCAGCAAGAACGTCTTTGCTGACAAATCCCTCTTTAAATATCTTCATCAGCGCTTTGATTGAACCATTATCCCCCTGGTTGGCAGCGATAATCCAATGCTTCACTGCTCTTTCAGTATTACCATTGGTCCACTCGTTCCATCCAAGATTGAATCTAGCATCGGGATGACCTTTGAAAGCCAGATGATAAATTTCCTTCAAAGGAAATTATGTACCATTCGAAAGAGGCTGCTATTGGCGGTCATCCCAATGCTAGATTCAAACTTCGACGAGGAGAGAAATGGCGATATCAAGAGAGCAGTGAAACATTGGATCATCGCTGCCAACCATGGAGATGATAGTTCAATCAAAGCGCTGATGGATGTCTATAAGAGAGGATTTGTTAGCAAAGACGACCTTGCTGCTGCTCTCCGTGCACATGTAGCTGCGGTGGACGAAACCAAAGTCCGCAGAGGGACGCAGCCGAAGAATTTTACTAGGACTGTGATTATAATTAGTGATTTTAGAGTTTGCGTCATGGGCATGGGTCTAAACTGAAATCGTTGCTTGGGATTGACATTTCGTGCAAAGGAAGCAGCAAAAAAGTGACTCTAAATTTAGCTTACCCACGAGCTGTTATTCAAGCAATCGGAAAGTACCCAGTTGGCTACTGTCTGATCTCATGTAGATACTTAGAAGTATTATCTATCTTTATATTTGAGTGAGTCATTTCTGTCAGTGTGTGATGTCGCTAGACATGGACTTGTCGAGAGGATGGATTTAACTACGGACCCGCCGCGATAAACTCACGAAACGCGACTGATTTCGGACCATGAGGAGCTGCCAAATTTGGGTTCGCATCGTTGAGGGGCTAATTAATCTTCGAGGGGAATGCGAAGTGGACACCTGTTCCGGTCCTCTTACACTGCATGCCACCGCACCGCTGCTTTAAATGTCCTAGCGGACACCTGGTCCGTGCTAGTCACAACTATTTGAGTAGAGGAACGAGCGTTGAGTGTTGGAGGGCCATTCTACATGCGTAGGAATTAGTATGTACCTGCTTCATGAGCTCACATAAAGAAAGTTAATGTATCTCACAGGTTTTTGCCGCCCCCTCATTCCCGTCCCGCGCTGTGCTGTTTTCACTTCCAAAAACTACACGCAGCCGCCCTTTCACCTTCATTGCCTCTACAGTGATCATCACTCTAGTAAGTCCGCTGCCATGCCTTTGCATTATTCCTTGCTATAATATATGATGCCTGCTGAGCCACTAACGTTTGTCCCTTGCTGCCCTGCGCAATAAAATAATATTAATATCTCTCCGGCATATCATCTTCTCACCAACGGCCATTTATACATACGCAGAATTCACCCACTCTCCTTCTAATCATCATGACTGCCAACGCTAATGATTTCAACGATTTCAAATCTCCCGAAGTGGAGATTGTCGCCACAAACACTTCAAACAATGAAGGCCTCGAAGAGGTAACTGCACTTCCTTTCGGAAACGACGCTGAAGAGTATCGCAGCAATCAGATGCAGCAAGCAGCCAAAAAGGGTGGCTACGAGATCATCCTCATCCTCATCGCGGCTATTCTTGTGTTGTCCGTTACCGGACTCAGCGCTGCTGCGTTGAGCAGCAACAACGCCATTGCCCGTAGTAGCTTTCTCACTGCCACGAAATCCCCAAAGGCGAAGTCAACCAAGGCCCCCACCCCCAAGAGTAGCAAGAGTACTAAATCCCCCGAAGTCACCTGCCCTTGGAAACTGGAGGAGGCGTATTGTAAGCCAAATGAGGTCATTCTTGAGGTCATTATATTTTCTACTTGCCCTGATGCGAATGCAGAGGGGATGGTAATTGGAGGATACAGAAGTGATGAATTTGGTACTGGTCAATTCGTGGATATCACAATGGATACATTCGTCAGCACAACTGAAATCACTTTCACCATTGATAATTCGAGCAGCAGAAGAAGAGGAAGAGAACTGCAGTCTACATTTACAGGTACATTCAAGGACCTCTCTGCAGATGGTGCTTCCTTCTACCTTAATACCGCTATCTTTTCAACCGCTTGTTGCGATGCGTAAGTGGTGAACGTGGGGGATTATATTACAGTTCTCAGATTTTATACGGTAATGGTTATATATGGGTGGTGGAAGAGTGTGGGGGCGGCTGTAGTTGTGCAGAGGGGTGTGGGTGTGGGGGGGAGAGAGTAGTAGCCACAAATGTAGTCCTAGGGTTAGGGTGTAGGGTTCCCCCCTCTAGATACATCATGTCATCCTGTGTGTATGGGGAGTACGGGGCAAAGCATGAATCATACAAATCTATTATGTGTAACAATGATATATTCAATGATGGAACAGTATCTTGATGTAGTTGCGATAATACTGTTTGTAGCCAGAATGCGAAATAATCATATAAATATCTGAGTGTTGTTAACGACAAAGTCGATATTGATTCCTTTATGTTACTAATTATTATCATTTTCATTCGTCTCCCTCCTCAATTAATCCATACATTCAACGAATTAACAGTAACAGCTACTTCATCAGATTGTCTACAATTCATAGTTACTCCTCCGTTGCATCTACAGCCGCTTTATGTGCAAGGAGAGAACATACGTTGGTTAGCTTATTTTCATATTCCTGCTATCTTTGCCGCCTCCCTCTGTGGACTTTTGGTTGCATCGACAGCGGCCTGGTGCGCGCGGAGAGCAGCAGCAACGTCGTCTTTGCTGACATCTCCCTCCTTAAATGCAAACACCAGATTTTTGATTGATTCATCACTTCCTAATTTGGCAGCGATGATCAAATGTTGCACTGCTCTCTCGTATTGGCCATTGTCCCATTCATGACATCCAAGATTACATCTAGCATCGGGATGACCGCCGATAGCAGCCATTTCTAGATGGTGAATTTCCTTTTGCTTATCCTTCTCAACACCTTTCCCATCATGATACAAAACTGCCAGTTGCCATTGCGCCTCCGCATCTCCCAATTCAGCAGCCTTTGTAAAGTACTCAAATGCACTACTATAATCCCCTCTCTTACATTGCCGAATTCCTTCTTGATGCAACGTAACTGGATCATTCGCCTCGATTCTTTTCATTCTTTGTTTCTCCAGTTTATCCCCTGCTTGTACAGGCTGTCGACAAAATGGGCACAATGAATTCAATGATGCCTCCTCCTCTCGTATCTTATCGGCATAATGACAGCCGTCACAAATTATTTTGCTGCAACAAAGGTACATGGTTGCTTTATCTGGATCAAGCGGCAATGGTATCATGCAGATTGGGCAGTCCCCAAGATGGGTGCTGCCTGGTTGCTTGAATAATAATTCATCACGCAATTCAGCGGCTCGTTTCTTGCACATTGCCTCATGCTGCGGGGTATGTTCCTGCTGACATGCATCACTGCAGTATTTAACGAGATCGCACGAAGTACATTCCTTCAATTTGAGTTCATCAACTTCTGCGACCTGCGACGCCACAAGAGGCACAACACATCGTCATATTGTGGTCTGGATCCTCTTCGCTCATAACTGAGTGCGAATAATAATATCACCTACGCCAGAAATGTTGCCTACCGAGAAGAAGTCGTTGCCGCCGACATCTAACACAACCACTTTCACTTGTTTATCTCCTTGTTTATGCAGACTGCCTGCCGACGCTGGAGAGGTTTCGGACTTGGATCTTGAGATTTTCCGCGAAGCTAAACCGTGTGAGTAAAGTCCGTACTTAAAAGTTAAACAAATGTAAGCTATAAACACATAAACGACGTACAGACATAAAACCTAGTAATCCCGGTGTGTCATTGGAGTACAATAGTGGCGCCAAAATAAAGAAGCAGCAAATATCTGACCACGTCCGCCGTGATTGGTATGGTATGTAGTTATTTCGATGCTGTCATCTAGAGAGAACATTGTTGGAGCGATGGCAGAAATGAGTGAAGAAAAAGTTGACGGCATGATGATGTGTTGCGCTTCCTGTGGCATTGCTGAAGACGATGACATCAAATTGAAGACGTGCACTGCTTGTAAATCAGTTAGATATTGCGGCGTTAAGTGTCAGAAGGAGCACAGGCGACAGCACAAAAAGGATTGTAAGAAGCGAGCGGCTGAATTGCATGACGAGCTGATTTTCAAACAACCGGAAAGTAGTCATCATGGGGACTGTCCGATCTGTTGTTTACCTCTACAGCTAGATCCGGAGAAATCTACCATTCAGACATGCTGCAGCAAACTAATTTGCAACGGCTGCACTCATGCCAATATCATACGAGAGTTGGAAGATAGACGTGAAAACACATGTCCATTCTGTAGAGAACCTACCCCCGACACAGTTGAAGAATGCAATAAACAAAGGATGAGAAGAATAGAGGCGAATGATCCAGTCGCTATAACTACCGAAGGATTCAAGCAAGATGAAAAAGGAGAGTATAGCAGTGCATTTGAGTATTTCACGAAGGCTGCTGGTTTGGGTGTTGTCGAGGCGCATTATCAACTGTCAAATTTCTATTATGATGGGCATGGCGTTGAGAAGGACATGGGGAAGTCAATACATCATCTGGAAGAGGCTGCAATTGGTGGGCATCCCGATGCTAGATACAATCTTGGAATTGAAGAACGGAATAATGGCAACATCGAAAGAGCAGTGAAGCATTGGATCATCGCTGCCAACCTCGGAGACGATAGTTCAATCAAAACACTGATGGATTTATTTAAGAGTGGACTTGTCGAAAAGGAGGTTCTTACTGCTGCTCTCCGTGCACACCAGGCCGCTGTGGATGCAACCAAGAGTCCACAGAGGGAGGCAGCCGAAGAATTTTATTGAATTTGTAATTTTAGAGTTTGCGTCTAAGTCGATATTGTTGCTTGGGCGAGACATTATCGTGCACAAGAGCACCACAGCAAAGAAGCATGCAAGAAATGGTGACTGAATTCCGGCTACGTGGCAAGAATGAGCAATGATAATATTATGAGCAACATGTCAGTTTGTGCCTATTGCGGTATCGCTGAAGTTGATGAAGTCATATTGAAAGAATTTGCCGCTTGTGACCTGCAAGAAACGAGCGGCTGAATTACGTGACGAATTATTATTCAAACAACCGGAGTGCAGCCATTTCGGTGACTGCCCCATCTGCTGTTTACCTATGCCTCTTGATACAAAGAAATCTATCATTATGAGTTGCTGCAGCAAATTGATTTGTAAAGGCTGTGCTTTGCCAATCAGAAGCGAGAGGCGGAAAGGAGGCTTGAACATTCATGCCTATTCTGCCGCAAACCCACAGCTGAAACAGATGAAGAATGTGATAAACAAAGGATGAAAAGAATAGAGGCGACTGATCCAGTTGCTCTGACTCACGAAGGAATGCAGCAATGCAAGAAAGACGACTATTGCAGTGCATTTGAGTATTTTACAAAGGCTGCTGAATTGGGAAACGTTCATGCGCATTATAGGCTGGCATGTATGTACGATGATGGGCATGGAGTTGAGAAGGATAGGGGGAAGGAAATTTATCATCTGGAAGAGGCTGCTATTGGTGGTCATTACGATGCTAGGTTCAATCTTGGATGCAAAGAGGCGGAAAGTGGCAATATCGAAAGAGCAGTTAAGCATTGGATCATCGCTGCCACCTCGGAGATGATGGTTCAATCAATGAGCTAATGAAGTACTTTAAAGAGGGATTTGTCAGCAAAGATGATCTTGCTGCTGCTCTCCGTGCACACCAGGCCGCTGTAGATGCAACCAAGAGCCCACAGAGGGATGCAGCCGAAGAACATTATTGAATTCAGGACAACAGCAATACTGAGGATTGTTGAAATCATATCAAGTTGTACAAGTAGATGTATAAGTTTAGCTCTACTCTCCAATCACCCT
This sequence comes from Skeletonema marinoi, assembly GCA_030544225.1. Classification (NCBI taxonomy): domain Eukaryota; phylum Bacillariophyta; class Thalassiosirophyceae; order Thalassiosirales; family Thalassiosiraceae; genus Skeletonema; species Skeletonema marinoi. The sequence continues at coordinate 210,151 of CM060492.1, forward strand.
CTTGAATACTCGGCTCAACACTCGCTCCTTCTTTTTGCCACTCTTCCACTCTGCACGAAGATTCCTCCGACTTCCATTTCTAATATTTTCAATACATTCATCAGCATGACCATTGTCCAAATCACCTCCCTCCTCATCCTGATCCTGCTGCTGCGATGATTCTTCCATCAAAGCATGCAGACGCAAATAACACCACAACAAATCAGTCACAAACAACTCCAACTCCTTAATAAACACATCATCCTTCTTTTGATGAAGCTTTCCCACCATGATAACTTCCCGTCAAGATCATCAATTTCACAAGATGTCTTGTTTCGAAAATACGCGCTCTGGATCTTGTAGCTTGGACCCTTCTTGGACCTGCTTTTTGTTTGCCATCGCCGTCTTGCCTTGCTTGCCTCCTGGGCACTTGGCGTATCGGTGACATTTTATTATTACGATCATACAGAAGAGGATGGTGACTATCAAGAAGAGGCTGCCCCATCGAGGGGCTGAGGCTTTTGTGGAGCCCATCCTCCTCATTCTTCACCCTCAAGAGGACCTTCAGACACCTGTCTGAGTCACTTGAAGGACTCAGCACAAGTGCTGAGGCCCTCCTTTGTTTTAGATATTCAATTTAGGAGCTCACTAACAATTTACTAGTTAAATGGGGAGCTACCGGAGGTGTGGAGGCTCTGCAATTTTTTTCATCAATTTTGTTAGTCACCTCACTACGGTGAAACCCATCCTACGGCATCTTTCAACATAGCGGCACCATGTCGGCGAATTGCCTTTGAACATTTTGCGTTATTGTTCCTAGGGGTATTTGTCACCGTTTGCGCCCCACATTGGCGGGGGAATGGGGAAGCCTACGCTTAATAATATCATTATGAGTGCCAAAAATCGACGATTTTGCGCGTCAACTTCACCGCCACAACCGATGACGATGAATACGTCGACTAACCCTCCATCTCCAAAGAAGCCGCGCTACACTATCACTACCAACAACCCAATGAACAACTCCAGAGCAAGGTTTGTCCATTGTAAGCTTCACTCATCAATTAATTAGCACAACACTGATTTTGGGCATTTTTGGCCTCCTAAACCTTAGATGTGTTCATGTGGAGAGACAAACAATAATGGCAACCCCCCAGCGCCTCTCCTCAACCAACCATGATATGAATTAATAATTCTACTACTTGGGTGGGATAATAAAGCCCCCCCATGCTCCCAAAACACCATTTACACAAGATGTGCACATAAAAAACACAGTAAAATGCAACAACCAACCAATAAACAGTGGAGTGGCGCCCTGAAAACAATGCAATAACTTTATACTATCACATATAACAGTGTGAGACTATACTTATTGAAGGGATGTATGGAGGGGGGATGAAATGAATTTTATTAAATGCCCATGTTAATGCCCTAACAAAATAATAAATAGTTAGTTTTGGTGTAGAGTCCAAATGCTGCAGCAGAAAGCCGTTGCACTATGATTCAGTTGGGTATTGTGTACAATTTAAGCTATTGGTCGCTGTTATTGGTGTAGTGTGGGCGATGACATCGACATGGTGCAAATCGGCCGTAGGAGAGGTTTTGACGGCAAGTTGCAGAGCCATCGCGCCGATTTTGGATGAAAAAAAGGAGGGTCTCTGCATAAATGCAGAGACTCCTCTGTAGAGGAGTCCCATTTATGACGAGAGGCCTTCTTGAGGGTGCTCATTCTTGGCGCGCTCTGGATCTTGCTGGACCTGCTTTTTGCATTTTGCCATGCCGTCTTGCCTTGCATTACTGGCTCTAGAGGCACACTAATACTACCCTACGACGGCATTACCTTTGAGCGCAGCCGTCCGACGAATTATTATTTCATCATTTTTTTACTGTTTAGAAGCGTTGGTTCAAAATATGAGCAACATGTCAGTTTGTGCTTCATGCGGCATCGCTGAAGCCGATGAAGTCAAATTGAAGGAATGTGCTGCTTGCGATCTCGTTCGATATTGCAGCGATGAGTGCCAGGAAAATCACACAGCACAGCACAAGGAAGCATGTAAGGAACGAGCGGCTGAATTGCGTGATGAGTTATTATTCAAGCAACCGGAGTGCAGCCATCTCGGTGATTGCCCTATTTGCATGATCCCTCTTTCGCTTGATATATCGAAATCTCCCATGATGGCATGCTGTAGCAAAGTAATTTGTAATGGCTGTGATCATGCCAATAAAATACGACAAACGGAGGCATCATTAGATTCATCCTGTCCATTCTGTCGGCAGCCTGTACCAACGAGGGAAGAATGCAGTAGAAACAGGATGAAAAGAATTAAGGCGAATGATCCAGTTGCTATGAACCAAGAAGGAGGTCGCCAATACCACAATAGAGACTATAGTAGTGCATTTGATTATTTCACGAAGGCTGCTGGATTGGGTGTTGTCCAGGCGCATTATCAACTGTCAATTATGTACGATGTTGGGCACGGCGTGGAGAAGGATAGGGGGAAGGAAATGTACCATCTAGAAGAGGCTGCAATTGGTGGTCATCCATCAGCGCGATACAATCTTGGAATTGAAGTATGGAAGAATGGCCATATTGAGAGAGCAGTGAAGCATTTCATCATCGCTGCAACACTGGGAGATGATGAATCAAGCAAAGCGCTGATTGACGCTTTCAGGAGGGGATTTGTTGGAAAAGAAGACCTTGCTGCTGCTCTTCGTGCACACCAGGCCGCTATCGATGCAACCAAGAGTCCGCAGAGGGAGGCAGCCGAAACATATTATTAAATTAATGGTTTTAGAGTTTGCGTCTTGGGCCGAATATCTCGTGCACAGCTCAAAGTTGTATGCAAAAACGGGTGACTGAATTTCGGTAACGTGACAAGCTATTGTTCACGCAATTGATGATTCCGTTGCAGCTTGATCTCTAGAGTTTCTGCCCAGATTCGGCTATCAAACGTTGTTACTCTTCTCACCATGGAACAGACTTCTTGCGATGAGAGCACCACAGCCCACAGCAAAGAAGCATGCAAGAACAGGTGATCGAACTACTCGGTTACTTGACAACTATATTGAAAAAATAGCAATCCTTTCAATCACTTCTAATAGCAGCAGCACGGAGTACAATCATTTCATATCACAACTACTGACAATATCGATATTGATTACTTTTACGTTACTAATTATTATCATTTTCATTCGTCTCCCTCCACAATTAATCCATCCATTCCAACATATTAACCATAACTCCGTCAATCAACAACTAATTCATCAGATTGTCTACAATTCATAGTTACTCCTCCTCACCTCCAACGGGCCTTCCAGCCACACTGACAAGACTATAAACATACGAGAATATTGTGAGTACAATAAGTATAATAACCTGACCAAAGCAACAATACAATACAATGCACAACGACGACGACGAGCAAATAATGAACAAATACAAGTACAATAACTGCAATAATATCACGATACTCACTTGATACAATAACGATTTCCACTCGAATCCGGTAAATTGTGCCCCAAATGCGTCCCATCCACACTCACCGACTCCCCATCCCCCAAACACCTCACATTCTCCCAAATAACCTCCTCATCCCTAAAACTCGGCCATCCATGACTTCCCGACTCCTTCAAAAAGTCCTCCATAGACCGTCCCTTAGGCGCCACAAAAAGCGGCTTGCCCGTATTCGAATCATAAAAAGTAATCTCCTTCCCCTCCTTGGCCACAGTGCGTGCATCCTCCACGAACGAGGTGGTCAACCAATATCCCGCATACTCGGCATAATGACGGTTGAAGTTGCAGATACGATCGGCGGTTTCGTAGTCGCACTTCCAGCGTAAATCTTTTTGAACGGGTGTTTCGGAAGTGCCGTGGGCTTTGGGCGACATGATGGATTCTTCGCCCATGACGCAGGGGGCGGCGAATTCTTTTTTGCCGAAGAAGGCGTCGAGGACTGACATGGAGCGGGTGGTGGTGGTGGCGGCGGAGGTTGGTGCGATGGCAATGGTTCGGCGGAGGGCGGTGGAGGTGGCGGGGGAGGTGAAGGCGCTGGCTGAGCCGAGGGCGGATGCCAGGAGGAGTAGAGAGGAGTGGCTGTGGCGAGGCATGATATTATTGTTCGGTGAATAGAGCAGAGACACAAGTTGTGCTTTTTTATGGTGTAGTGTTGAGGAACTCAGCGGATTTCGATCATCGCATCGCCAGCTCACAAGATAAGCTGATGATGCAGTCTCAAAGTTATTTTGTTGGAGTGCTGTACCAGATGCCGTCGCTGTCGCGTCGGACCGCCATTCTAACGTCATTATGCTGTCACAACACAGAGAAGTAATGACGTGGTAACTATAAGTACTCTAATCGCTGAAATACAATTGTCGCTGAAATACAATTGTCGCTAAATTCCCATTTCGGTCTCGCTAAATTCCCATTTCGGTCTCGCTAAATTCCCATTTCGGTCTCGCTAAATTCCCATTTCGGTCTCGCTAAATTCCCATTTCGGTCTCGCTAAATTCCCATTTGGGTCTCGCTAAAATCTCATCTGGTCCTCGCTAAAATCTCATCTGGTCCTCGCTAAAATAGTAGTCCCAAATAGAAAGGTATCCCCTTAAAAGTAAAAGCTACCACCGCGCCAGAATCTTTTCACAACTTGAAGCAGCGCAGCTTGTGCAGCTGTTTTGCTTGGCTGACCCGACATGTCTGCTTGCATTGCATTGATAAAGCTATGCATGCGCAGAACTTTTATATTGTACGACGACGAGGCTTGTTGCGAATAGAATAGATTAGACGACAGAACAATGACGACAACAAACAACCTCTCAATTATAATAGCGGCATTGCTGCTCTCGGCATCATCTGGATTTGCACCACCATCTCCCGTCAGCTCTTCTCGCAGCAGTCACGAATTATTACAATCCAGCAGCTGTCCAAACATACGAACAATCACCAGCAGCAGCAAATACAATGATGAGTATTCATTTGGAAGATTCTCGACAGTCCAAAGAATGGCAAGTGAAGATGAAGAGGCAGAAAAAGCGACCGAATCAGATGCAGCTGCAAATGATGACAATTCTTCCAGCAAAGCCACAGCAGCAGGCGGAGGAACAATTGCTCTAACCTCTGCCAAATCAGCTGCAGATGCCGCGACTTCATCCTCTGCCACCACCAACACTAAAAATTCATCCCCATCCAACACAGGCTTCTCACTCCTCCTCCTCCCAACCCTACTAATCAAATTCACAATCGTACTAATTGTCAAATTTGCAACGGATGTAGTGGTATATCCAACATTGTATTTGTGGAGATGGGCACGATTGGGTAGGAAGAAGATTGGGAGGGGTTTGGCACGATTTTTGGGGAGGGAAGAGGTGGAGAGTAGTGGTGGTAAGGTGAATGGGGCGAGGACTGTGGTGAATGGTGATTCTGTTGGTGATTTTCAGTGAGTGAGAGAGAGAGATATGGATTTATTGAATGACTTAATGAATGATGGGGAGGGGAAAGTGCACGATACGATTGTTTTAGTTGGTAGCAAATATTATTATGATGTTGTAGATAACTACTTGTTATTTTGTTCCTCGGCATGAGTATGTATCTGCTATCACAAGTCATGCTCATGAGCAATAATTTGGAATTAGAGACTGAATAAGGCAACCTGTCTCTCTGCAGAACAGAATGAATGACAGCAGTGTACTAGGAGTAAACAAAGTTAAATTATCTACTCATCATCGAATGAAAGCATCATTTCTTCTTCCCCCATCCCCATCTGCACAACGACCACATATATCCTACACATCCATACTACTTATTAAGATTCACCCGCCTCATCACTGGGAGTAGGAGCAATCAACGACGAACTACTAAAATCACCCTGAAGCAAAAACGTAAATGGGAAACGATACCTCATAAACGACAATATCAAATTCCACCACAATACCGCATTCTTACTCTCCCTCTCTCTCCATTCGGGACTTAGCAAATCATCAATCCCACCCGATACGACACTTCGAAGTTCCTTTTTGAGTACCCAAGGAGATAGACGCTCACAGAACAATGGTGAGTTGGGACCACGTGACCCAACAAAGCTGGGGAGGGTACTCTGAACGCAAAAGTGGGGAACGAATTTCGTAAGGCAGTTGGGACATTCGGTCTTGTATTCTTGGGAGTTGCCTGCGCTCCATCCTGCGACGACGTCATCGTCGCTTAGGTACATGTTGCATCGGGGGCAGTTTTCGTTGTCGGTGTCGATGGAGATGTCGGGGTAGACTATTTCGAGGAGGTTTTCGCCGAGGAGAATTTGACGTAGGACTGTTGAGGAGAAGAGTAGGAAGAAGTGAATAGACGTTGTTAGACAATGAATAATTGTAGAATTGTAGCAATCTACTATGCATGGCTCATCATTATTTCTTACCTTGATCCGTCACAAATTGTTCCGTGTAGCCTTTGCTGTCCTTCCTCTCAAATTTGCCCTTTGCATTCTTCTTATCACGACTAACCAAACGTTTGAATGTGTTCTTAAGGCCATCGGGGTGTTCACCATTCTCGTCAGGTCCCAACCTTTCTTTGACAATATCCATGTATGATCTCTTTTGTACTTTCAATTTGTTCCAGTCCATGTCCATTGATGCACCATTCGCCCAGTCTGTGTCGATCAAGTGAAAGTGGAGGAGGGAGTGGTTAGTATAAACAATTGATACAAAGAATAGATGAACACAAGAATAAAGGACGCAGACAGTCTTACCAGGCAGTTCTTCCTGAGCTTCTCCAGATACCTGTTTCCAAGCACTCTCCGCCGAAAACGCCGACACCAATGAAGAGTATACGACTCCATCCGCCACAATTCCATCCTCGTGCATCCTTGAAAGGAGCTGGGTGGCAAGATTCGTATCACCGCATCGGCCACATGCGTCGATAAGACATTGGTACGCCTCAGGATCCGCACGGAGTCCACGTTCCTTCATCATTTTGAGCATCTCAAACGCAATGCTAAGTTCTGCCCTGGCAGTCTCCCTTGCCTCCATAATTTTCAACGTGGAGAGCTTGTCGTTGAAACGGTGGCGAACAGGTGATCGTTGTGGAGTTGGAGGTTTGCGCTCAACCTTTTCTTTCCTCGTTGGAGTTGGAGGTAAGTCAGCATCCATCACAATGTCATTCACCATATCGGACAACACCTCACTTTCAGACTTCTCCCTTTTGTAATCCGAAACGATGTCCTTGCTGTCCATTTGATCCAATGTTTCATTATCTACCGCCATGAGATCCTTTCCTATCACGGATGTGAATGCCATGAAAAACACTGTAAAAGTGGTGACTTCGGACGTGGCAGGCTTTTCCACAGGACCACCCAGCTGGCCTGCAGCCCGCCTTGTATTCTGAGCGGGTGCATTCTCAGCCGAGTTCACTGTTTGTCGGAACTTTCCTGCATTCTCACGCTGGCGGTCGTATTCCGCAGTCACAGCCGACGACATGGGACGAGGCTCCCCAAACAGTTCAGGCTCGAAGCGGTCGGGAAAGATGGGATAGTGATAGATTATCGGACCAGCACTAACCGGCCTGGAAGAGGATGTGCTAGCCGAAATAACAGATTCCGAACCGTCATCATCCATTTCTTCCTTCACCACCCTCTCAGAAGAAACTTGCACCATTAATGCATTCTCCGGAGTTGTTCCTTCTGGCAAGTCCATTCCACATGGCTCTGGAGGCACAATGGTCTTGAGCTTTCGCTTTACCCTTGCACTCTGCAACAATGGTGCTCCATTCTCACCATCTTCACTCAAGGAGGTGCCACCTGCGTTGCTTCCGCCACCTCCCCTATTCGCAAACAAATTGCGTATCCTCTTGCCTGGACCAGTAGCTTGGTTTTCACTTCCTGCACCATTACTAGCATTCCTGCTGCTCGCCGCCACCCTCCCAAGCAAGCTCTGATTCTTCACAAACCGATCCACGGCCGTATCAAAGAAGGAAATATCCGCTTCGCCACTGCCATACAACCGCTTCGTGACAAAGTCATCAAACATTTGAGATCCTACCATTTCTTCCAAGAAGGCACGAACATCGGCACGTTGACTCGCCAAGAACTCCTGAGAACGGAATCCTGCACCACCGTACGATCCCTCATTGGCTTTAGAGGGGAAGACAAGGAACTTGCGATACTTTTGTAATAGAAAACAATACGTCTCCAAGAAAGCTTCCTGAACAGCATCCCATGTCGATTGAGACCGTAAATTCTGCTTCTCACTCAATGTCATGATCCTCACAACCTCATTGGGATCATTCCCATTCGTATTCACGCCAGATCCATCATCTCCATTCAGCAAATTCTTCCTCCGTTCCTCGGGAGTAAACGTCAACATGAAAGCTTCGTCAAACAACGACAAGCGACTCTCCCACATCGAATCAGCAATAAACTTCACCTCGGCAGGCAAATGCACCCCCATCTCCGACGTATCATCATCCTTCCTCAAACTCCTCGCCTCGCGATACACATGTCCAGCATTCGTCTCCACATTACTCCTCAACCGATTGTACACATACTTCGGTAACGTCGGCAAAGGCGGAGTCTTGACACCCAACGAAACCTGATTCTTATCCAAATCCACCACAATACACTCATCCGCCAAATCTGCCATGGTATCTGACAAATACCGCTTTTCAATCCCACACAAAAAAGGCATGGGTGCCGATAAAATCGGAACTAGAAAGTGTGGCAGCACCGGAATATACGCATGTGCCCACTTCATTGGGAATAACAAACTCAGTAATATCTCACAGCAGGTTGTCAATAATGAGAGTTGGGTGGAGGTAACCAACACTTGACGCTCTAGTGCCAATGCCGTCCAAACCTTTAGTACATTGTCCACATCCAGGCATTGGAAGAGGTGGCTGAATGGTAAGCTAACCCATGCAATGGGCATATTGTTCGGTGGACTCCAAATACTAATGACCGAATCTAGGATTGTCGTTTGAACCTCAAAGGAACCAGGTGGCGGTGCAGGTAACTCAGAGCAAAAGTTGGTAATGTATCGTTCAATGGGGAGGGACATGGCTGTTTTGAGAATGTTATTGGTGGTGGTCAATCGAATGATTCCATCATTGTTGGTGGTATTGTCGCCCCCTTCTCCTCCATTAGTATCAGCAGCAGCAGCAGCATCGGCAATCATTGGAGATGCCATCTTGGAAAGACGATGCAACTGTGTTAAATACTCCCTAAATGCCACAAGATATGGATACATGGAGAGAATGACGAGACATTTCGGCAACTGTACCACTTGAGTGGTTGTTTGAACATCAGTATTGCTGCCATTTTCTGTTGGTGTAACATCCACAAAATCACGTTTGTTGTAGACTGGTGTATCTATTTTCTTCACTTCTTTAGTACCACCACCACCACCATTACTAGCCTTTTGCTGCACAGTAGTAGTCACCAAATGAGGCTCCCAAACAGTCAAACACGTTCCATACGTCTTCTGTCCACTCTCCCCCGTAATAACAAAGTAATGCACCTTGGGCATGCCATTATTTTCACACTCATTATTATTGCTGCTGCCATCTGCAGAATTTTCCGCCGCACTGATAATTGGAATCTTACCAGAAGGAAAACAGAATGCAATTATACTATCGGATAGTAATGGATTCTCTTCATGATTTTGAGTGGGATAACGTGCTGTAATTTGAGGTTGGAATTCGGATCCATCCAATTTTGGTGGTGTGCTCCCGGTTGGTGTTTCATTTTTGCCACTAGTGCATGGCTCGGTATGAACCACTCGAATGGATCCAGCAGTAGCCGATGCCCTAGCACCACTCCATCCGTTATTATTGCCATGCTTATTAGCATCATCACCACCAGTAGAGCTAACCACACAAAAATATTCCACCAAGCGGGGAACTTTCTCCCTCTCCCTCGCCTTACTCAATTTTGTAATACGGCGTCTCGTATCAGCTGATCCGGCAGGTGTGCCGCCATTTGAATTACCAAAGGAGTCTCCGGTATTGGTACGGCTTCGATTATTACTATTATGATTATTGGTGCCATTGCTGCCGCTGTGGGCGGAGGAGCCGTTGATGTTGGTGGGGCTAAGGCTCGTTTGGCGTTGAATGGCGGGGGTGTCGTTTAGGGTGAGGCCTTTGAGGGAGGTTATTTCGTCATTGTCGATCTCGTCTTCGCTGGATTTGGGGGCGAGGTTGATCTCTTCTGGGGGGGCTGCCATGGTTCAGTTGTTTGTTGTTAGTGGAGGCTATCGTACCAAAGACGTCGTCATTGTTGCTGTGAAAAAGTGGTGCGAGAAAGAAAGGGCGAGTGCAAGAGAAGGAAGGAAAACGGAAAGGAGATTGCAATCAATGATCGCTTGAGTGGCACAGTGGCAATGCCCTACTTTAACTTGATTTGAGGGCAGTGGCAGTGTTTCGTCCTCTGTCTTTTAGTCCTCGTCTTACATGATGTTTAAAGTAAACGGATGAAAACCTAATGGATGTATGTGCTTTCACCTCTTTCAATTATATTGGGCTTTCATTGCATGGAGAAGAGACCAGAGGAGAACAGTCAAGTATCTACGCCACTTCTAAAGTTCGACGAAATTCATATCGGCTGTCTCCTATGATATTCTTCAGCAGTCTCCCTCTGCGGACTCTTCGTTGCATCCACGGCTGCCTGATGAGCACGGAGAGCAGCAGCAAGAGCCTCCTTCTTGACAAATCCCCCCTTAAATATCTGCATCAGATATTTGATTGATTTATCATGTCCTTGAGTGGCAGCGATGATGAAATGCTTCACTGATCTCTCAGCATTATTATTGATCCACTCGAGAGCGCCAAGATTGTATCTAGCATCGGGATGACCACCAATTGCAGCCTCATCCGTATGATGTGTTGCCTTCCCCCTATCCTTCTCAATTCCATGCCCATGATGATACATTCCTGCTAGTTGGTAATGGGCCTCGGCATACCCCAATTCAGCAGCCTTTGTATAAAACCTAAATGCATTGCTAAACTCTTCTTTGTCGTATTGTTCTCTTCCTTCTTGATACATAGCAATTGGATCATTCGCCTCTATTCTCTTCATCGCTTGTTTATCATTTTCTTCATTTGAGAACTTCAAAATTTTTCGACAGAATAGACATTTGCGTTCAAGCTTCCCTTCGAACTCTCGTTTCTGATTAGCATAATTGCAGCCGTTACAAATCACTTTACTGCAGCATGTTGCCACGATAGATTTCGTCGATCGGTCAAGCGGCATAGGTAAACAGCAGATGGGACAATCCCCAAGATGGCTGCTTTCCGGTTGCTTGAATAATAGTTCGTCACGTATCTCAGCAGCTCGTTTCTTGCATGCTTCTTCGTGCTGGGCTGTATGATTTTCCTGGCATTCATCGCTGCAATATCGAACAAGATCGCAATCGTTGCATTCCTTCAATTTGATGTCATCAACTTCTTCTATGCCACAAGAAGCACAGCATAATTTGCCCACCGCATTATCATCGCCCATTTCGAATATCCGCAGCGAAAATCTACTATACCAATAACAGTAATAACGCAGTCATCTATCAGCTGCGCTCAAAGATATTTTATGCCTGTTGGCGTGGTAGGGGGTTTCGGAAAAAAAGGTAGAGCGCGCCAGGAATGAGATGGGTATCCTTGAATAGATGCGTCTTCTTGTTGGTCATGCTACGTACTTCACAAAGAGCTAAATTATCAAGGTCCCGCCACTAACAAAAACTCTACGTACAAATTAGCTAGCAAAACCAACTTCCCAAGCGCCATCAGAAGATGAACAAAACATCACCTCATGTTTTGCATAGAATATCGGCCTACGATAAGTAGAAGACAGAGACATCATAATAAATAATACATAAACTATTGTATTTAATTGTTTACACCACCGCTGCCGCGTTGGCCTGCTCCGTCGCCATCTCGTCTTGTACCAAACCTCGACGAATTTGTCTATCTTGCTTTCGACTCAACATCAAAGTTGTCGTAATCAACGTCGGCCACATTTCCTGCGATGATATCAGCCTATGATGAGTAGAAAACAAAGACATCATAATAAATAACACATAAACTTATGTATTATATTAATTGTTAACACCACTGCTGCGGCGTTGGCTTGTTCCGTCGACATCTCATCTTGCTTTCGACTTTGTCGTATGGTATCTCGCTTTCGTCTCATCGTCAAAGTTGTTGTAATTGGCGTCGATCACATCTCCTGCAATGAGTGCAAGCTCATCGTAGGTTAGATGTTCTGAATTATCATACTGTTCCATGTTTGGAAGTGGAAGAACATATGTCAACTTATCATCTGCATCTCCTTCAAGATCTAAGCCATGCTGCACCTCCTCAACAATCACACCTCTTGCAACTCTCTCAGTCCCTAACCTTCTCACTGACACACCATATGCGTGGTTGAGGTCAGCGTGCGGGGTAAATCCGTTTGGTTATTGCTACTGATCAAACTTTTCGATGATGCATTCCAATTCCGATTCGATCCTCACAAGTTTGTTGCTTTCCAATTCATTGAGGTGTGATTTCACTTCCCCATTCTTCATCTCCTTTTCGTATTTGTTGCATTCACCCTCGTCAATCCTCAACCATGCCTTCGGCTGTGATCGCCTGTCACATAATGTACCAACAGTGGATTGGGATGACGATCATAATATTCGCCTCATCATATTCGTTCCAACCTCGGCTTTGAAACAACACAGGGGAAGTAGGTGGTGTTGGTGGTTGTGTTAATGGACTGGACCGTGGTTGAGGTTGGTGTGATGGTGCTAGAGTGGATGGACGAGCTACATCTGTGCCGTCGGTTCTTCGTGCAGTTGTCACAAGTGGATTGTAGTTGGTGATGCGTAGACGATTGACATTCTTCTCGATCGACCCGTCCATGCAATATCTGATATCAAACGATCCGTCGGCGTGGTCTTCTCAACGTCACCGTTTCCGCCTTCGCTGTTCGGTCTGCCGACGAAATTCTGGGGTACAACATGAACCAATTGGCCATACAAAGGAGGAGGCATGATGAAGGGCGGTCGTTGGCTTGTGGTTGATTGCGATGGTTTGGACGGCAGATATTGATGGATCTATGGTGCGATACGGTGATATCCGGCCACCCACACACGTCCATGGGGCGTAGGGAGCAAGGGGTGGGGCTGGTTGCAGTGTGAACTGCTGGATTGTGATGTGATATGGCCGTTGTTGCGGATGTCATGGTTGGGATGTTTGAAAAGAAGGAGGAGCACGGCAAAAAAATGGTTTTGCTAGCTAATTTGTACGTAGAGTTTTTGTTAGTGGCGGGACCTTGATAATTTAGCGCTTTGTGAAGTACGTATGTATTGTACTTCAGCTGTTGATTGAAGAAGATGTGCTGAAGTCATTGACGAAGTGCTACTTGCGCCGACTATTGGAAGAATCCTTTGGCCTGCTCTACTCTCAAAACTTGAATGATAGGAAAAGAAAGAGCAAGATTCTTTGCTAAATAAGTTCAGTGCAGATGAAGCCGATGCGTCTGCTTCAAGATTTAGAGATTGACCGGATAAGTATTGACAATATCTCCCTCTATGGTGGTTCAGAATACAACGCAGTTGATGCTCACACAGCAGTGCTTTGAAGTTCTCTCTTGTTCGTCTACGAAACATGTTACAAACCCCTCGTGGCTCGTGAACTGGAGAATTACAATTCAACCGTATCGACAGACTTCACTGTCGCAGTCGCAGTCGCTAATGATCGATGAAGATGTCGATGAAGTTGTCATAAAGTACTATTTTCCCAGCCTATTTGAAAGATATGGAAATATATCCTTTGCCTGCTCTACTCTCAAACATGTGAATGAAGAGGAAACGAGCGTTTAATTAATTGAGAGCTGAAAAGCGTCCAATGCTTTCACGAATACCACAGAAGAAAACATATGAAAATAGTCATCATAATAGAATAGTTATTCCTATCTGAAGGTGTGCTCATTGTATTTTATTTGACTTTCATAGCATTGTCATTGGACAGGAGAAGATGTCTGGAACTAACAGTCAAGTACCTACGAGACTTCTGAGCTTCTCATATATTCTTCCGCTGCCTCCCTCTGCGAACTCTTGGTTGCATCTACAGCGGCATGGTGTGCACGGAGAGCAGCAGCAAGTTCATCTTTGCTGACCAATCCCCCCTTGAATATATTCATCAGCATTCCGATTGATAGATCACTTCCTTGTGTGGCGGCGATGTTCCAATGTTTCTTTGCTCTCTCGGCATTTCCATTGTTCCCCTCAATATATCCAAGACTGTATCTAGCAATGGGATGACCGCCAATTGCAGCCTCTTCCAAATGGTGAATTTCCTTCTCCCTATCTTTCTCAACACCAAGCCCATTATTGTACAAACCTGCCAGTCTAAAATGCGAGTCGGCGTCTCCCAACCTAGCAGCCTTTGCAAACCACTCAACTGCACTACTATAGTTTCCTCTAATTTTTAGCCGTATTCCTTTTTGGCGCATAGCAACTGGATCATTCGCCTCTAATCTTTTCCTCTGATATTTTTCGCAGTCTTCCTCTGTTGTTGGTGTAGGCTCTCGACAGAATGGACATTTATGTTGCAGCTTCCCTTCATCAATTCTTAAATCATTGGCATGATGGCAGCCGTTACAAATCACTTTGTTGCAACACGCCTGCATCATAGATTTCTTTGTATCAAGCGATAGAGGCAAGCAGCAGATCGGACAATCCCCAAGATGGCTGCTCTCCGGTTGCTTGAATAATAGTTCGTCACGTATCTCAGCAGCCCGGACCTTGCAGTCTCGTAAATGCTGTGGTATATGATCTCTCTGGCATGCAACGCTGCAATAACGAACGAGATCGCAATCGTTGCATTCCGTCAATTTAATGTTATCAACTTCTGCGATGCCACAGGAAGCACAACATGATGTGTCCGCCTCAACATTCTCCTCACTCATTTTGAACCACCGCTGCTACAAAATTTGTGTGAAGATAATATCGTTAGTTTGCCGTCGAATAAAAGCATTTATGCCTTAGTGTCGTGGCAACGAAGAGGCTTGCCTACAACATAGATAGTACTTCGTTTTTAGGACTTCTGTGGATGGTGGAGCGGACCGATGGACGCTGGACGGAAGGTGGTGCGTGGTGTGGCTGGCGCAAATCTGCTCTCATCTCTCGCTTCTCACCCTACTGATACAATAAGTAAGTAGATGCGCACGGAGAGTTGCCTGGAGAGGCTGTCTCAGCAAATTTTTTTCACGCAAGTTTCCCGCTTCTTCGGGGGGAAATCGATACCCCTACGCAAGTTTTTGCTTTTCACGCATTTCCCAGCTACGCAAGTAAAATGAAAACTTGCGTGGCCACGCAAGAACTTGCAGATTTGGAAGCCGAAATCAGCAAGTTCTTGCGTAGCCACGCAAGTTTTTGACGATGGTCGATATTATGCTCCTACTTGACCTATGAGCACAACACCGCCGCCCCTATCCGCATGCGCCGATGGTATAGACACAGGTTGATGCCCCTGTCGCTTGGTGTCGGTTCTATTTGACCGCAGCGTCCTCATCGACGACAAAACCACTTCACGTCGATCGACCGTACAGCTCGACATCCGGAGGGAGAACTCTATTATTGAAATAAATATGCGCACACGGCAATCAACCATACATCAATCGATTACAATGGATAATGGGCGGTGGATGGTGGGGCGGTGTGGGGGTATGATCAATGGGGGGGTCGTAATATTAAATTACTCCATGCACAAATAAATACATTACTTCAACTCAAAAGCATTATCATTGGACAATTCGGAATAAGGGGGATATTCCACCACAATCATCAACACCATTCGGTAGTATGGGTCCTATTGAGAGTTTCTGTCAATTGGTGTTGGATTTAAACGACAATAACCTCACCATCCGGTCGTTCTTCTCGTGTTGATGGCTCAATTAATTGACACAATTTCTGCGGCATCTTAGTTTTTGCAGCATTGAACGTTACATACTGCAATCAAATGCGCAAATTGGATGTCTATATAGTCTGAATAGAGGATGTGACCTTGCTGTTGCAGGTTGAACAGGATATTTACAGGATATTAACAATATTCCTATCCACAAACGGACCCAAGATAACACAACTCACTCGGTAATATTCCCCACTTCGGGGTGATAGGCAGCCCTCACATCTCCTGTCTAACTCGGGCATTTCCTTCTATTGGTTGGTTCGTTGATTTACAGCAGCTAGAGTTGGATATTCACTTTTATTATAATGGAAAACTACTCCCAATAATAATAGAGGCAGAGCTGGTCGAAGCTATTTGGTATAATTTGAGAGTAGCAGCAATACTAATGTAACCAAACATTGCACAATCACTGATACAATATATGTGACGAAAGATAGTGTTGTTTGAACGTTTGAACTTGCCTACTCGGTCAAGTTATTGTGTTATTTAGAGCCGAAATGGACATGTCGACACGCTTTTGGTCAGCACGAGGGAGATATACCGCAGGCGATCGTCCCAAAACACTAAACGAGGTCAACACATCCATCCAATAGACAATTACAAGGAGTTGTTGTAGGGATTTGGGTGATAGACTGTTCTCTTTTGGCATGGTTGAGTATGTTATTCGAGTGCAAGGAATTGTGTCGCTGCAGCCTCTAGTGCACTCTTCGGCGCATCTCTATTTTCTTGCTTGCGTGCGCGTTTGCTGAGACAGCCGCGCAAGTTTTTTTTGTGGCTGGCCAAAAAAGTTGCTTGCGCAAGAATTTTGCTGAGACAGCGTCTGGAGAGTAACAGCAATGTCCTCCTTTGCTGAACATTATTCTACTCCGTCTTGGTTGATAACTCTCCTTGTGTGGAAGGAGGATCTGACTGTTACGACGACTCGTGGTGTAAACAACAACTTGTAAGCTTGATTCTCCCTCGCCGTACTCAATTTCGTAATACGGCATCTCGTATCAGCTGATCCGGCAGGTGTACCGCCATTTGTATTACCAAATGAGTCTCCGGTATTCGTACGGCTTCGATTATTATTATTATGATTATTGGTGCCATTGCTGCCGCTTTGGGCGGAGGAGCCGTTGATGTTGGTGGGGCTAAGGCTCGTTTGGCGTTGGCTGCCTCCCTATGCGGACTCTTCGTTGCATCTACGGCTGCACGATGTGCACGGAGAGCAGCAGCATGTTCATCTTTTCCAGTGCACTTTTTGACGCACTCTCTAGCCTCCTGTCCGTCAACTTAGCTTGCATCTCCTCATCTTCTCCTCATCCTCCTCTTCGAGAGAGGTTCTTCGGAGAAGGCCAAAGCAAGGGCTGCCAAAGGGAAGGCTGTGCGGCAAAGGCCAAGAATAAGGAGGCAGCAGCGGCTGGCAATATACGCAGAGGCGAGGAGCGAGGAGGTTGAGCCACTGGATGTGCAAGAATGCTATCATCTATCATCAAATCTACCCTGAATACTAGTCAACATACTCAGCAGCTGACAGTGATATGCTTCACAGTAGGCGTATCTATATATCCTGATAACCGAGTATTATCTGATAGACCATGTTACTCCCATTTTATTACAATCAGACACAACAGACAAGCGAGCGGGCTTTAAGAATGAAAAATAACGAAATGTGTGTTTTCTATGGATCGAACATACGTTGGTTAGCTTCTTTTCATACTGCTGCTAGATTCTAGCTATCTTTGCCGCCTCTCTCTGTGGACTCTTGGTTGCATCCACAGCGGCATGGTGCGCACGAAGGGCAGCAGCAAGAACGTCCTTGCTGACCTTTTCCCTCTTGAACATCCCCATCAGCGATTTGATTGAATCATCATCTCCAAGGTTGGCGCCGATGATGAAATGTTTCACTGCTCTCTCAGTGTTGCCATGGAGCGCATTCCAAATTCCAAGATTACATCTAGCAGTGGGATGACCACCAATAGCAGCTTCTTTCAGATGGTACATTTCCTTTCCCCTATCCTTCTCAACACCATGCCCAACACGATACAGTCCTGCTAGTTGATAATGTGCCTCAGCGTCTCCCAATTCAGCAGCCTTCGTATAATACCCAAACGCACTACTATAGTCTCCATTGTGGTATTGAATTAATCCTTCGCAGGTCATAGCGACTGGATTGTTTAATTCAATCCTCTTCATCCTTTGTTTTTTGAATTCTTCATCTGTTGATGCTGGTTGTCGACAGAACGGGCATGTATGCCGAAGCCTCCCTTCCTCTTCTCTCATATAATTGGCATGATAGCAGCCATTACAAATGATTGTACTGCAACAATGCAGCATGGTGGATTTTTCTTTTTCAAGCGGCAGAGGTAACATGCAGATGGGGCAATCACCGAAGTGGCTGCTTTCCGGTTGCTTGAATAACAACTCATCATGTAATTCAGCAGACCGCTTTTTACATGCTCGTAAATGATGCGATTTATGATCTCTCCGGCATGCATCGCTGCAATATTTCACCAGATCACAATCGGTACATTCCGTCAATTTGAGTTCATCAACTTCTGCTATGCCGCAGGAGGCACAAGATGATATGTCCACCGCCGCAGTATCTTCGCTCATTATTTTCATTTACTGCCGCCCGTATAAAGCCTAAAATGTAGTCGGTTGATCACGCTCCAAATATGATTCGAAAGAGCAGACAGATGATTAAGCTCCTTATGGTGGCACCAAATGAAATGGTTTTATAATCAGGGGTGGTGATTTGATTTGCGTGCTAGGACTATGGATTGTGGGATTTCGTCTTTCCATCAACCATCACTATTCTTTTCCAAAAAATCACATGTAGATAGTGGCAAAATAATCATCCCTCAGCACGCACCATTACGGCAACGACGACGATCTCCGTCGAAGCGCTCCTGTAAGCAACAATACTCTAATATCAGTCCATCCAATCGCTAATATCCACCAGGATTTGGTCACTAGAGTCACAATATTATCGACATACACAAGAAAGTCATCCGATCGATGATGATCGATTCCTCAAGCAGCGCATTATAGCGTCATCTCACCTCTACAAATATCGTTCTAAATGCCTCTCCCACTAACAAATCATTGCAGGTGTTTTCTCTATCGATAGAATAATGATTTCCGCTACTGTTCTCCCACCAACCACCGTGCATCACATCACGTGTTTTCTTTTCTGAAAAAAGGAACGAAGAGAGAAAATCGACAATTAACGGTCCAAGTTTAATCGAGGTAGCCTGCCTGAACAATCACTAGAAGCAATATGAATAATCTCCTATGCCACCATAATTGAAACAGTGTGAAGTTGGAAACGAAATTTGAAACGTTGAAAGCGCATATACGGAGTACGGAGGTAGGAGCCTCTGGAAACGTCAAGACAGAACCAGAAAAATGGAAAACCTTACACATGTCATGGCTCCAGAGATTTCCCCCTCTCAACAACCAAATATGAATGGGCTGCATCTATAATGGATGGTTTTACATGCATGGTACGCAGTACGTGGTGTGGGAAGCAGCTGAAAGACATTGAGATCTCCACATTGAGCGCGGAGATACTACGCAAGAAGAAGAAAAAGGCGTAAAGGGTGAGGGAAGTATGGTGCCTGGTGGATGTGCCTTGCTGTAATAAAGACTCTAGAAACCCTCTTCTTGAACGCCAACCGCCTGTCTTTGTTGTGGAGAAACAAATAAGGCAGTAGAAAGAGTGTGTGCAAGAGAAGGAAGGAGATATGCATCGCATCAAGCGAGTCAGGAGAGTGAGAGATATAGGCAGCGTGTAAGCTCTGTCACCACTGGTAATTCTATAAGAGCGCCCTTGATGATGGACCTAGAGTCCCAAAAGTTTATGAAGTGAATGGGTGAAGATATTCGACCAATTATCTTATCTGGATGTATTTTCTTTCACATGGATTTCATTGGATTACGTGAACGTTCGGATCAGTCAAGTATCTACATCGCTTGTCTTATTATTTCGATCATATTCTTCGGCTGCCTCCCTCTGAGGACTTTTGGTTGCATCCACAGCGGCCTGATGTGCACGAAGAGCAGCAGCAAGAATATCTTTGCTGACAAATCCCTTCTTAAATCCCTTTATCAGCATTTTGATTGAATCATCATATCCCTGCCCGGCGGCGATAATACAATGTTTCACTGCTCTCTGAGTATGGCCGTTATTCCATTCGTCAATTCCAAGATTGTATCGCGCTATTGGATGACCGCCAATTGCAGCCTCTTCCAGATGGAACGTTTCCTTCCCATTATCCTTCTCAACACCATGCCCATAATAATAGAAGTTTGACAATTGATAATGCGCCTCGGCATCTCCCAATTCAGCAGCCTTTGTATAACACTCAAATGCACTGGTATAGTCTCCTTTCTGGGCTTGTTCTACTCCTTTATGGCGCAAAGCAACTGGCTCATTCGCCTCTATTCGCTTCATCCTTTGTTTATCATGTTCTTCCTTTTTGGAGTGTAAAGCTTTTCGGCAGAATGGGCATGCTGGATCCAATGATGCCTCCACCTCTCGCATCTGATTGGCATGATTACAACCCTTACAAATGACTTTGCTGCAACATGGATACATGGCAGATTTCTTTGTATCAATCGATAGAGGTAAACAGCAGATGGGGCAATCACCATCATGACTGCTTTCCGGAAACATGAATAATAATTCGTCACGTAATTCAGCCGCTCGCTTCTTACAGTCTTCTTTGTGATACGTCTTGTGATTTTTCTGGCATTCATCGCTGCAATATCGAGCAAGATCGCAATCGGCACATTCCTTCAATTTGACCTCGTCAACTTCTGCGATGCCGCAGGAAGCACATCTTGAAGTGTCCGCCTTGTTCTCTTCACTCATTTTGAACACCACCGCTCCTACAAAAAATAATAATACGATGGTAGGCAGGATCGTTAGTGTCAGCTGCACAATAATATTTGTTCATCAGTATGATCTCCTCAGCCTCACGTTGCTGCCTCTACTTCTTTATAGTTGCAATTTCAATTTGCAATATTTTTGCCGCAATCTGGTATTGCCACGTCACGGATTCTTTCGTGGTACTTAGTCCGTCCTCCGGTACTTACTTCGATGGTGGCCTCCCAAGAAAAATGACAGAAAAATGATGCATTGGACTGACACTTGAACTTGTATTCTAAGTGTGCCCTGGCCCTGGAGGAAAGGGACTTGTTTGGTCATCTAGTTAATTATACATATACTATACATCATGATCACTCGCCTTCACTTCCAATTGCAGGGCTGTTCATCATCCGCATGATTTTGTTCCTCCATCCTAATTCCTCTTCTTCCTTCTGACTGACGCACTTCACCGTCTATTGCGATGTGAACTAGTAGTAGATTTTATCTTCACCATGCTAGCTCTTGATGAGAGAACCTCTATTACCCTCCTCATTTGATCTTGTGCCACAACCAAATCATCAAGCTGTTTCTGCAACTCTTCCAATCGTTGCGCTGTTGTTGTACATTGTTGAGAAGATGGTTTGCCACCACCCTCCACCTTTTGTTCTATTATATTATAACTTGCTCCATCTATACAAACTCCTCTCGGCCGACCATCTTCCGCTGCATATGCAGATAACCCAGCATTATTGTCAACTCCCCCAAGTATGCTGACTGCATCGCAAATGACAGCGATAATTAAATTGACCACTACAAACCCGGTTAATATGATGAATATGACAAAGGGAATCCATGCCGTTGGATATTCCTCTTGTATTTGTTTCATAATGGTTGACCATGAGTCCTATGATGTACACGAGTGGAGGAAGAGTTGTTGTGAAATTAAGTAAGTACGGAAGTGAGAGAGGCAATGGACACAACACATGATATGCACATGTTCCACAATATTCACTCACCATAGTCATCATCTGAAACAACGTAAAGAACGAATAAAACAACGATTCAAAAAACGGCTCCGTCAACTCCCCATCAAGATACATCCCCTTAAACAGCGTCGTAAACATAACACCAAAGATAAAGAAAATCAAAATGAGCAACAAAAAGATGGCTGTCATCTTGGGCATTACATTGAAAATCGCCAGCACCAAATTCCTCATCGTTTCAATCCTAGTGATCAATCTCGACGCCCTAAATATTCGAAATGCTCGTATCACCTGTGTCCCTTCCATAGCCCAACTCAAAATGACAATGAGCAAATCGAACACGCGAAATCCATCTCGGAAGAAGCCCCGAAGGCCAAAATAAAGTAGCTGCATTGCAGATTCGATAGTGAAGATTATTAAGAAGATCTGATCGACCAAATCGAATTTGTAACGCAAGTCGTCGTCGTCTTTGACGAATGGAAAGGTGGCGATGCCCATCATGATGGAGTTGATGATGATTAGGCCTAAGATGAAGTTGGCGAAGGGTTGAGGATTGAGGAGGCGGCGTATGTTATCATAGTAGCCTCTGCAATCTTTCCTGTTTGCCGTCGTCACCGCCGCCATCGTCATTGTCGGTTATTGATCGCTGTTGCCATTGCTTGCTTTGTAGCTGGGCGATGCCATAGCACGTTGCCGTTTGCCGTTGCCTCTTCCGCCGATCCGAGTTTGCTTTCGATTTTTGGAAGAGAGACGCAATGATGGTGGACTCCCACTAAGCAATGACTGAAGGAAGGCATGCTACAGGGAACAAACAACTCATGCTCTCTCTAGAGGATGAACTAAAAGCTAACTCAGCGACAGAATGCTGAGTTCTTCAAGCACGAGCATGCACTCCATATCATTGCCGCCACACCAGTGGCAGCACTGGAAACATCATCGAAGACACGCTTGACCTTCGTTTATATCAAAAGGTTGAATCTGGCTCTCTTGATCTTGGAGGGGATGATGAGATTGGGTCAATTTGGGATTGAAGCTCTTGTTCTTGTCACTCAAGCTCAAGATAGCATAAAATGAAGTTTGTTGGCGAATAGTTGATGATTGAGGAGGCGGCGTATCCAGTATGTTATCATAGTATCAAAGAGTAATCTCTGCGATCTTTCCTGTTTGCCGTACTCACCACAAGTCATCGCCAATATCTATTGTTATCAGTTTTTGTTTGTTGCTGCCATAGCTTGCTTGTTGTTGGTTGCTGGGCGGTAGCGGTAGGTGCCAGCTTGTTGCAATTTGCCGTTTGCCTCTGCCAAGTTTGTTTTCAGATTTTTAATGTTGTGTAAGAGAAAGAGAGCAGCGCCATGATGTGGACTCGCTGTGGAGTAAGCAATGGCCAATGCATGCTATATTTACTCAACCAGCCAGCCTGTATCATTCTACTTATTCTCCAACTCTCTCGCCAGGTAAGTATAGTTCTTGTTCTTTAGGTATTCGTAAAATATTAAAGTCGTCTTATAGGAGTGGAAGTGGAAGGGTGTGCCTACAACTACAAAACGGTGCCATTCTTCTTTTTCTTGAAAAATCACAAGCTGTGCATGTACCTTTGTGAGCAAAATGTAACACCTTCTACTTCTATTCACGTCAGATTCGTTGTCATCTGAATCTGATTTGATCAGGCATTTCCAAATATCATTGTGCTGCCTACTCAATCTACTATTCATGATCAAGCTTTGTGCACATGAGATACGGGAGGACGTTCTGAATCACAACGTTTGCAAGACTTTTACCACGTTGCCGCTGTCTGAATCTCCATTCGTCATCACCATCGTTATCGCCGTCGTTATCGATCTTGAGTTTCTCTGATAAGTTCTCCTCGAGGGAGACAGAAGAGGTGGCGGCGGTAGACTTGTCATCATCGTTACCATCTCTCTCTTTCCCTGCTTCAACTATTTTGGCCCCCCAAACAGCGAGCTCAAGTATGGTCATGCCCTCCTTCAATAACGCATAGTGTTCGCCTTTGTAGTGCTCCGCCCTGTCGAGGACTGATTGCATCCATTCCTGAATGACTCGAGTCTTATCCACCTCCCCCACGTTGATAAGGGGGAGATCTACATTGATCCGGTTGATCTCAGCTTTCATAGTGTTCCTCCACTCCTCGAGGTGCAGAGATGACACGAAGTCATGTATGCCACCAATCAGATCAATTCTTACAAGTCGGCTGCAGCCGACAAACGCTCCACCTTGGATCATGCCTCCTTTCAATGGCATGGACACTCGTGTGAGAGATTGACACCCACCGAAGGCCTGTCCCTCAACAACTTCAAGTCCTAAGGGCAGGTCCAACTCTGTGACCGCACAATCTTGAAAGGCACGGAGCCCAATCCTAAGCACGTTAGGCATCTGATGTTTCTCAGAGAGTTGCATTGATCAAATGCACTCTCTCCGATCGTTTCCAAGTCTCTACCAAACTCCACACTAGACAGTCCAAAGCACGCGTAGAACGCCGAGTATTCAACGTTCTTGACGCCCAGCATCAACATGATTGTTAGAGAAGCGCACAGACAGAATGCATGTGTCTCAATGGTGTCAACGAAGTGATGAATATGTACACCGAGGAGTTTATGGTTTCTTTCAAAGGCAGATGCGCTGATGGATGTGACGCTTTGATCTACAACTACGAAGGAGACGAAAGGGGCTCGGCCTCCGGTGTAGATGAAGATTCGTGGTGCTGACATTGGCATCGACATGTGTGAGGAGAAGACGATGAGAGTGAGAGGATCTGTAAGCTTGCCAGCAAAGTAATGTTCATGAGATAGTCCCTCTCAGTTCACGGATAGAGCAATTATCAATTATGGATTTGTTGTGGAACGACCGACGTCTTTCGGATTTATTATTTTAACTTCCGCTATCTGCGATTGAAGTTTAGCTGCGCGCGCATCGCATGTCATGCGCAATTTGAAAGGCCAATCGCAGCGCAGAATAGAGGACTCTCTCTTTGCTACGAAACCAATTACTATTTGCGAACCCCAAGGAGAGAGCGTCTGTCTCCTCCATATATAGCGCGAAGACTAAAGAGGCGACTCCGGAGGATTGGGAATGTGAATGCTCAGTGATAGATGTGTCGACTCAACTAGTTCAGCAGATAGCCAGACTGTAGATATAGTCGCGTGGAAGATGATCAAGCCCAAAACCAAAAGTCTTCTACGTCGACGTGACGATGTGCCGTAAGAGTAAGAGTAAGAGTTAACCTATCCTCTTTCATCGTTCGTATCATTGCCTGCGCATCTCATATCAACCTGAACATTAAATCATTCTTCTTCACATCGTCATCGTCGTCTTTCGTGGGAGGGCTACGCTAGTTGCCTCACAGCTGGACTTGGTGGCAAATAACAAGATGAAGATCCAGGCCCAGATGGCTAGCTTTGTGGTTGTGGGTTGTGGGTTGCGGGACAGAATGCTGAGTTCTTCAAGCACGAGCACTCCATATCATTGCCACCACACCAGTGGCAGCACTGGAAACATCATCGCAGACATGCTTGACCTTCGTTTTTATCAAAAGGTTGAATCTGGCCCTCTTGATCTTGGACTTGGAGGGGATGATGAGTTATGAGATTGGGTCAATTTGGGATTGAAGCTCTTGTTCTTGTCACTCAAGCTCAAGATAGCATAAAATGAAGTTAGTTGGCGAATAGTTGATGATTGAGGAGGCGGCGTATCCAGTATGTTATCATAGTAACAAAGAGTAATCTCTGCGATCTTTCCTGTTTGCCGTACTCACCACAAGTCATCGCCAGTATCTATTGTTATCAGTTTTTGTTTGTTGCTGCCATAGCTTGCTTGTTGTTGGTTGCTGGGCGGTAGAGGTAGGTGCCAGCTTGTTGCCATTTGCCGTTTGCCCCAGCCAAGTTTGTTCTCAGATTTTTAATTTGCAAGAGAAAGAGAGCAGCGCCATGATGTGGACTCGCTGTGGAGTAAGCAATGGCCAAGGCCAATGCATGCTATATTTACTCAACCAACCAGCCTGTATCAGCCTGTATCATGCTCCTTATTCTCCAACTCTCTCGCCAGGTAAGTATAGTTCTTGATCATTAGGTATTAGTAAAATATTAATGTCGTCTTATAGGAGTGGAAGGGATGCCTACAACTACAAAACGGTGACGGTGCCATTCTTCTTTTTCTTGAAATAATCACAAGCTGTGCATGTAAGTACCTTTATGTGAGCAAAATGTAAAACCTTCTACTTATTCTAAGTATTCATGTCAAATTCGTTGTCGTCTGAATCTGACTTGATCGGGCATTTCCAAATATATCATTGTGCTGCCTACGCAATCTACTATTCATGATCAAGCTTTGTGCACATGAGATACGGGAGGACGTTCTGAATCACAACGTTTGCAAGACTTTTACCACGTTGCTGCTGTCTGAATCTCCTCCATTCGTCATCGCCATCGTTATTGCCATTGTTTTCACCATCGTCATCACCATCGTTATCGATCTTGAGTTTCTCTTGATAAGTTCT